>JALLBB010000283.1:0-18426 GCA_036939735.1 Discostella stelligera | reverse complement strand
GCCATAGCTCCATCAATATTGGTCCGTTGCTGTCAATTTTTACATCAAAATGAAGCTCATGATGGCGACTGTCGCGTGTTAAATCAAGAGGGTTCGGGAGCAAAAACGAGGCGAGTGCCGGTGGCCGTATTTCCCGGTCGCTGAAAAATGGACCCGTCTGGCCCGATCTCGGGTCCTCCTAGTACATTTCTACATACCTACGATGTCATGGGTCCTCCATCGCCCCATCACAAGGTCAGGTTGGTTGCAGCTTACCGCTTTTACTTAGTTTCGACGACGGTCAGACTGAACACACTGTTTGGCATGGCAATGAACAAAACAAAACACAATAATAATGCTTGTTGTCGAAATCAAGCACTACCTCTACCTAGTCATTACCTCATTCTCTTCAGGTAAGCGTTTGAAAGAGACCACATTGCCCCCATTTATTCAGCTGGTCGAGAAATATTGACTCGCGCTGTTACCCTTATTTAGCATTGATCGATACTCATCCAGTGTTATCATATTCTCTTCTAATCGATCCAGCGCAATAATAATTAGTAACCATGGGTATTGATTTGAAAGCCGGCGGCCGCCGCACGGGCCACAAGTCCTCAATGAAGGTCATCAAGACCCAGAATCCCTACACCCGCCTCCTCATCAAGCTTTACAAATTCCTCGCCCGCCGGACGGAGTCTAAATTTTGCGCTACTGTCGCAAAACGTCTGCACATGTCGAAAGTGAACGCTCCCCCCATGGGCCTCAACCGTCTTGCCAAGTATATGTCGAAGAAGGAGGGCAAGATTGCTGTTATTGTTGGCAAAGTCACCGACGATGTTCGCATGCTCGAGTGCCCCAAGATGAGTGTCTGTGCAGTATCCTTTACTGAAAATGCCCGTAAGCGCATCGTCGCCGCGGGTGGTGAGTGCATCACTCTTGATCAACTCGCACTGAGAGCACCCACTGGATCCAACACCGTCTTGCTCCGTGGACCCGAGAGCCGAGCTGCGTTGGCTCACTTTGGTAAGAGGACGACCGTCAATAATCCACATGCGTATGATGGTGTCAAACCCTATGTCAGGAGCAAGGGACGCAAGTTTGAGAAGGCTCGCGGTAGGCGTAAGTCTCGCGGCTTCAAGGCTTAAGGAGTTGGCATTCAAGCGCATCAAGAAGGAGTTAAAGTGTCATAGAACATTAACTGAGCGATCAACCTACGCTCAAATTAAAGCGGTCTGTGATATCCTAAGCCCTGTATTGGCGCTGCAGATTATCCATCTCACCCAGTTGGGTTCGAGAATATTGACCACGTTATACACGTAACCCAATTCTCTGGGCTCTAGTATTGATATTTATTTAATCTCTAATCTAGTGGACTTCATTTGCGTAACTTCGCAGGTAATAATATTTTTAGGACGTCAAGAGTTGCTATGACAGTTTTGGAGGATCGCGTAGGTCTTAAACTTCTTCGGATCTTGCCCTGATCCGGGTCGTGACTTTCAACTTTGTTTAATGATACTGTGCATGCGACAATCAACTTCGAGAATCCTGCACTAGTCATTAATTTTAAGCGTGATCTGAGATCATCTGGCTCAAAACTGGGTTGTTGTCAATGGAAATACCGATCGCAACGTAGGACAGCTTCTACGCATCTTACTGATACCTAGCAAAGAAATCAAATAACCTTACATTTTGTGGACGTCAAGATTTATCGTTATTGATCACGTGTAAAAAACATTGGAATTCAATAATCTCATTTGTGTGGACGCCAAGAGTAATTGTTATTGATCACGTGTAAGAGCAAAGCATCAAACAAACAGGTGACTAACGAAGGTGAAACAAATCAGTGATTAGATAATATAGTCTTGAGAAGAAGTTAATCATCAATTGTTGGTGAATATGTAGGCCACGGTGACGAAGGGGAAATAGTGAGCTAAAGAGAAATATTCAAGAGGAAGCAGAGTATCAGGGAAAGAAAGGCTGGAGACAAATAACAGATTCTCATACCGAGCACGTACGGAAGTGGCGATGGCCAAAGAATGAAACACATTTGCTTCAGATGCGTCAGCGGAATCTAGAGTAAGTACCAACTCTGGGCTGAACGCCCCCGAATCTCTCTCACGTGAAGCAAATGAGGTACCGTTGTTTGAAGCCGCCTTGATCATAAAACTCATCACAGTATAAGGTTCGCCATTCATTGCAAACGCTTCAGTAACATCTACTTCATTCCATTTCAGTGGCATAGTTTGATCAAGAGAGCCTACTTGGAATTCATCGGATCTATTTAAATTGTCCACGCTCACCCAAGTCAAGCGGGTCTCTGTCCAACGTTTTGCGTTGGGAAGTGCAGAAATGATGACTTCGCCACCTTCATCCAAAGAATATAGACGCAACTTAGCGCGTTTCACTGCCAGTTCTTGCATTGATCGTGGCTCATTTGAAGTTGAAGATCGACTCAATCGTTGGAGCTCGGTGAATTCATTTACGACTAACGATACATCAAAGGTAACGATCGTCCACGATGTTGGTGATTCGTCTACTCTTAAGCGCGCAGATGTCCCAAAATTCGTGGTTGCATCTGTCTCGACGACGTAAGTATCTTTTTCGACTTTAACCGTCACTGATTGCATTAATTCTGCGACTTGTTCCAGTGCAACCGAGATAGGATTCACCGTGGGGGTATGATCAGCCAGAGATGTTTCAATTCGAAGCGGAGAAGGATAGATCGTGGGCTACAACATGTGATAAAATTGGGCAACATGAGTACGTTGAAATACGAATATGAGAGCTGAAAATGGACACCAGGTATGTTACCTCAGCAGTAGGTTTATTCGATGGAACTGTAGAAGGCTGAATAGAAAGTGAATGTCATTGCATGAGAGTTGAAATTCTAAATCGTTATTCCTCAACAGAAACGCACCTTCAAAGTCGGTGTTTTAGTGGGTATGGGTGATGGCCTATTTGATGGAGAATCGGCGATCGTGAGAACATTTGATGGCTCGTTTGATGGTACCCATGACAGAGATTGTGGCACCACATTATCGCATAAAGAATCAATGCATGCATTTGTTGAAATGCACTGATATTGCAAAATGCCCTCGACGTTCGTGCAATCACACACGAAAGAATTGTGCGTTTTTCCGCAACAACTTTCAGTGGTTCCATCGGTGCAGCGTGTTCCCTCATCTGAGCATTGAGCACCATTAACGCATTCCTCGAAGACCGATGTTGATTGTAACTGGTCGTCCATATCACCAGCTCTGGGCGGACTTTCTTGATTGTTTCCATCCGTGAAATTTGCCGCTTCGTCCAATCTCGAGGCCAGCGACGATCCATTGCTGTCGCCATCAAGTAGACCAGGCCAAAAGAATGCAAGCGCAAGACTTGTGACGCTTACTAAAAACATCAGCACCGAGCATAGTACAACTAGTTTCACCAATCGCGAAGATGATGTAAACCATCCACAGTTCAAGTGGCAATATCCTCTGTTCGCAGCGGCATACCTCATTGCAGCTTCTTCATCAACGTAGCCGCTTACTTCTCCAAAGGACACGATCCTTGCAAGATTTTCAGCATTTTCATATGTAGCGAAGTCATCCGCCTGGCTTGAATTGCGAGGGGGTGGCGGCGCTGGTAGCGATTCTATGAGGCTGTGGTCAGACTCGGGTACTGGTACTTCGGGGCTTTTTTGTGAATTGATAGATCGTTTACTGCAGTCACCGTAAGATTCGCCCTCATGTATGACATTGGCTTTGATTGCCTCGGACATACCAACCTTTCGAGCGTCGTAAAAATAATCATCGGTCAACGCGGAACAATTCGACGTGAAGTTGGATTCCCCAATAGTAGCGCTGTCGAGAAACGCCCGGTTGTATGAATATGTGTCAATGCTCTGATTCTCAATCTCCCCGGCCGTGGGGGATTCCCTCGAAATCAAATCTCCCAAAGTTGCTGCATTTGTGGAGTCTGCTTTGCTCAGAGTGGATGCATACATGTCATAACATGAGTCCGCAACTGTTTCATCAGTTCGACGTCCAGATCTCGCCAAGGAGTCTATAATACCAGCATGGACAAGGAAAGATGAATCGTTCGACTGTTGCTCAACATTTTCAACCTGAGCATCGACAAGGAAATCGTTAGCACCAGCATCGGCGAGAAAGATTGATTCGTTGGGTGCTCTCTCGATATCTTCAATGTCAACATTGGCAAGGAAAGAATCATCGTCAGCATCCTTGTCCCGCGCAATAATCAAATTCTCTGGCTTATCAGTAGTACTACCCCTCGCCGCAAGACGATCACGAGCGAGCTGAAGAAAGCTCTTTCTTTTTGCTTCTTTCCCTCTCGATTGTGTCCAGCTGTTGATAGTGTACTCGTCGGTGGGATATCCATCCTCGTCAGTATCGTCATGATCGTAACTGTCGAAATAATTCGTCGCCGTGGTGTTTGTAGTGTTTCCATCGATCCATGCCTTGGCATTCATGGTATCTCCATGAGTCACGTCTTCACTTGCAGTAGCATTGACAATATTGTCCATGTCTTGAGAAATGAATTTGTTCAACGAGGGAAACGATATGCCCGACGTCGTGCTGTACTCGTCGCGACCGCTCTGACTGTCATTGTTCATCATACTGATTCAAGATGCTGCAAGTCGTCTTTAGTAACGCGACTAAATTACTCGCGTCACGAACCTGTCGCCGTTGACCATATCCAAGATTTGTGGTGGAGTATTGGATGGACGAATTTGAGCATGTCCACGAAATCGGCAGGGTCGCCATGGTGCCAGTGGGTCTTGTGAGTTTGTCCTCTTGTCCTTGATCGTGATCGCTGTTCGATCGGGGGGTTCAAGGGAGTGAAGGTGAAAAGCGCGCCAATAAAGGTACGAAATCCCAAATATGTATGTACAAGAGTACGGCTAGAGGTCGCTCCCGCGGCTCTCGGCTCCCTCGTCACAACAAAATCCATTTCTTCTCTCGGCATCGCAGGTCTCTTTATTCGTCGGCACAACCATATTCAAATCTCCATCTTCTCATTCACTTCACCGATCAACCATCACCATCATCACCCAGTCATCATGCAGTTGGTTGTTTTCGACTTAGACTACACAATATGGCAACCGGAAATGTATCAAATAGATGGACCACCAAAACTCGTGTCAATTGATGAGTTCCAAGGAAAGCAGACACGGAAATCCAGCACCTCGAATCTTCGATCCATCCCACCTGGCTCAAACACCATCCATCACAATAAGATTGTCACAGATCAACGTGGTACTACTGCAATCACAGTGTTCGATGGTGCCGCACATGCGCTTTCTGATATCCTCCGCATGAAGCAAAGTGAGATGCCTCATCTGCGTGTGGCTATCTCCTCGCGAACAGATGAACCCTCGTGGGCACGCCAAATTATGCAGTGGTTAACTGCCGCCGATGGCACTCCATTATCCAAATGCTTCGATCAACAATTGATAGAAATTTCGTACGCAGATAAGGCACGACACTTTGAGAGTCTGAATAGAAAGACTGGAATATCTTATGAAAACATGGTATTCTTCGATAATGAGATTTATAATATTTTATCGGTTGGCAAACTCGGTGTGAAATGTTATCATACGCCAAATGGAATGACGAGGGACGATTGGAATCAATGTCTACAAGATTTTGGAATCAATTAACTGGCATAGTACTTAGTTTCGTGTTGTTGGGTAGTTTATTTGAAAGTTACCAACGTCACACAAAATATTTCCTCCAGAGCTTCCTTGACATGATACGAAAATTCCTCCACTGTTAAGCCTTCAGTTACCGAATGACCAATCTCCTCATTTAAACATGTCACCTCCCTACCCACTAATCCACACGGCACAATACCCTCGAAATTCTGCAATGATCTTGTATCGACATTAATTGCAAATCCGTGCATAGTCACCCATCGTCGTGCTTTGATTCCCAGGGCAGCGATTTTCCTATTCGATACCCATACTCCCGTTAGATTTTCTTCGCGCGTTGCCCCTTTGACGCCCGCCTTCTTCAGTGCAAGCAGTATCACCTCCTCTAGGGCACGCATGTACCAATGCACATCTTGTTTGTACCCTCGCAAGTCCAAAATTGGATAGACCGTCAATTGCCCAGGACCGTGATATGTCACCTCCCCTCCTCGTTCGATTCGTACTATTGGTATTTTTGTCGTCGTTGCTCGGTTATTTTCCTCGTCGTCGTCCGGGGTTTTGTCTCCTCGAATGTAAGATGGGTCCGAGGCCGTGCCCAATGTGTACACGGGATCGTGCTGTAACATAATGATGGAATCGCATCCTATCAAGTTTGGTGAAAGTTTACCTGTATTGTTTCGCAGATTCATAGTGTCGCATTCATCATCATCATCCTCATCATGGTCGAATGGTAAGGGTAAAAACTGAGAGTATATAGGAGGATCACTCGGTCGTTTTCCTATTCTTTCTAGTTGATGCTGTACTAATTGTTTTTGTAATTCCCATGCTTCACAATAGGGCACTGTGGATGATCGTACGCTAGGTTGCTCATGGGTAAGTAATTGAGGAGCGGAGACGAAATCGTACAGCCGAACCCTTCGTTTCTCACGAGTTGGTGTCATCATGATGTCCTCCCCGCCATCGGCGAGATTCTCAAACGATCCAAGTTGCTGTGGGACAGCATGAAATGTTGTTTTCGATTCATTCTGGCGAATTAGACCACCTCTAGTTGTTGAGGGTGATGCACCGCACGCCCTAGTGCACTGGCGGGACGATATTATCAAAGATGACGCGTCCATGACGATGATCCAACTCTTCCCAGCAGCATGACGATGATAAGCATTAGCATTTGTTGTGACAAATAATGCAAATGAGTATGGCTGGAGAAAGAGTACGACGATGGTTGCGACTACTACTGACAATGATGCTGGTGCCCTCATAATTTTTCGCAAGATTATTTTCGGTCGAGCCACGTCTCAGACCTTGAATTAACACATGCGGTGATACTATCTCCGAGCATATCAAATAATCTTCAACCCCCATCAAATCAACCACCATAATCATCACTCCAGCTCCAGGTAGGTATCCAGATAGCTAGGGATACATACTACGTACAAGTTCACCATCGCAGAGATCTCCCCATCCATCCAGCCAACATCATAAACATAAACATAAACATAAGAAGTTAGGTTATTATCAACCCATCGCATCGTCATCTCCAAGATCAAGAGGCAACGCATAAGTCATCCTGTGCGCGCCTCATCAACCTCCAGCGACAGCATCGCTCACTAGTTGCAAGAATGCAGAAGACGATATTGCTCGCAATGTCAACCTTACTTCGTCGCAGCTCGGTCAATGCATTTCTCAAACATATTCATTCTTCGCCGAGGCGACCAAAATTCATCGTTTGTGGAACATCGTTCCCAAGCCTGCACCGAATGCCTGCCGTGCAAAGTCCGATGATATATTCCTCGAGACGACGCACCACTACTTCATTGAATCTCTTATCCAAAGATTTCAGTGCCGATCTCGATGGTAAACCGAGGGAAAAGTCCATTGCAATATCAAAAGTCGACGAAGCCGAAACAATCTATCAGCCGATCTTCAAGAAGGGAGATTTAATCATGGTAGAGGTCATATTTTTCGGTCCATTGGGCGCATCTGTAGATGTCGTTGCGCACAACACTCATAATCCATCCGATTGCATTTCAAAAGATGAACCAGCGTTGGGTAGAGGGATGATATTACAACGTGAGATTAATTACTTTCGTAGAGGCAGAGGTGGGGTCGACATTGTCCAGTATGAGATCTTGCCGGCCTATGTTGAAAACGTTAGAAAGGGAGAATTCGAGGAGGGTAAAATTGAAGAACGTCTGGATGTAAGTTTGCGTCCTCCGGGTGGGAAGGCAAAAGCACAAGAGTTGGGGGAGCAGATATTGGAAAGGTTGAAGGAATCTAGTAATGGAGTACTGAATATCGGCGACAAAAGCAGTCCAGAAGACATTGATGAAATGTTTCCAGGAGCGAGTAAAAGCGCATTTAAGAAGGCAGTCTCAGGTCTGTATCGGAGAGGACTAGTGAACCCAGGGTCAGACTCCATTACGTTGATGTGACAGTAGACTATGATAGTCATGTTCTTATGTTTCATTCTATTCTCAGTTGTGCAGCATGACATGATGCCACCTAAAGGACAATTATAGATAGGCCTTACCTAGCGAAAGAAACGCCCTTAAATAGAAACTGTAATTGAAGACTAAGGAATTGTGCTGGTTGGGAATTATTCGTACACCAAGTGAAACATTTACAACAGTTTGCAGTGAGGAGACAATTTAATTGGTATTCGCCAACTATAACTCACCATTGCTGCAGAAACGTCTCGTGCCTTTCAATCAACACCTACACCAACCCATCGATACGTGGTCTTTTGGTCACTGCATGTCGTAATAAACAATTTGGGACCTCACAATAACCTACTCGCGAGAATGTAGGACAAATCTCAGCATCCCAACGAACTTTGACATGTCTGAAGGGACATTCGTCGCCTTTGGAGCACATACCATTGCGCTGGAAAAACACGCATATTGGCCGTGACGCTTCAGTCGATACGTCATGTCGTCGAGTGCATTTGACGTTATTGCATTGCAAACCTCGGGAAAATGTCGGGCAAATGGGTGTAGATGATAAGTCGTTTGGTTTGATGCGGACTAGCCCCATGTTCTTCCCGCGAGATGCTCTGCCGTCACGGGTAAAAGTATGTCCTCTACCCCTATTGCCCCTGCCTCTAATTCCGCCTCTGTCTCTCCCCCAACCCGTGTCCTGATAACAAAAATCGGTCAATGTTTTCTGCGGTTGTAGATCCGAATTTGGATGATCATTGATAATAATGTCAATTCCATTCCCCCCGTCAGTGACATTGCTTTGCTCGTTTCCGGAGTCATCACGATATCTCTCACCAATATGGAGTGGTAACTTTTTACTAACACAAATCCGTCGTGGTCGCCTTGAGGAAGACCCTACCGCCGATGTATGGTGATTGCTGTTCATAAGATTCGTGTCGATGTTATCTTCCCTGCCATAGTGTTTCTGTAATCGTGGTGACTGCCGTTTCCAAGATCGAGAAATTGACGCCTCAAATTCCTTTGCCGTTGCATAGTCGACGATCTGATCTCTTTCGTCACCATCTATGTAATTCTTCAAAGGTCTTTCAACTTTAGGTGCAGAAGCTGCTCGTACTCTTTTGGTGACAAGTTTGTGTGCCCCCCTTCGTTCAAGGACAGGATCTTCGGCTTCCTCCAATACATTGGAACTTGCCAAGCGTGCAGGACTTGTGGCCACTTCTATACACTGCATGTGCGTCGTACCATCGGCGTCTTTCGTTCCATCAAGATTACCAAAATCTTGGCTAGGAGCTCGTACCCACTTGTTGTTGTTGTTGACCCCGCAATTGGCTGACGAAAAAATGCTTCCGCGACCTCGACCTCGACCGCCGCTGCAGCCTCGTCCCCGTCCTCGCCTCGTCGATGCTCGGGCGGTTTGCCCTCTTCCAAGACAATGGAACTGATTATTGTTCGTGCTAGAGAGCATATGGCGCATAGATCTCTGCTGATTATTCATTATAATAATTATTATTGTGCTGAATAAGAATAGAACGGTGATGAGAAGTAGTTGTGTTTGTTTTGTGCAATGATGTTCATGGGCAATGATCAATTATTATTGTTCGCATGTTTTTTTGTGACCGATTGCATTCCGGGGGGGAAACGGGATTTGCGCCCCAAATCACTTCCCTCGCCCACTTGAGAAAAAAATTAATCTGGCTTGCGCTCAACGGTCGTCGATCCTGGTTGACAAACAAAACAACGCTGCCGGCCCGCCGCCGCCGCCGCCCATGCTGCAGAGTAGAAGATACAAGATACCCTACTAATTGTAATGCTTTTTTCATCTCTGTCTCATCATTGATACAGGTCGCGACTCCGTTCTCTTTCATGGTAAGCAACAACGGAAACGGACTAAAATCATCAAGTTCATGCTAAATGCATCGCCTGGCTATTGTTTCGTTTTGCGACGCTCACCCTCCGAATCTTTTTATCGTCTCCCCTACCAATACCAAAATAATAATATAATGCAGCACCGAACAGTTGCGTAAAACTACACAATCCTGCCAATTTTGAAACAAGCTAAAACACCCATGTCGAGCATCCCTCCCTCTCCCGTAACTGCCGCCTTCTCGGGCATACAGTGGGACCCCATGACGAAACTGCGTCTCACTGCCGCCGAGAAATCAATGTTGCGCAGTGCCGAGGCCAACCCAATCGACTACACACTCAGCACCCCCGCCGAAAGCACCGCATACATCAAGGTGGTGTTGAAAGTCCTCGCCGAGGCTAGCGGTGCCAGCGGTCCATCCTCCAAGGTATCGCATGTCAAGGAGATGCTGTCGGACGACGAAGCACTTCAACTGCTGTACACCGATCCCATGGGAGTTGTGACGCATTACGCCATTACAAAATTATACGATATCATCGTTTGCTTACGAGAGAAGAAACGTGGAAGCGCCGTGACGATGGGCACGACCTTTTTCAATCCGAGAGATAGAAATCTGATTGATGAGTGGAGGCCGCTTTTGAGGGTGTTGCATTTGGGTGGATCGGGAGATGCATTTGCTCAGCGTGAGTCTGTATTGTGCTGCCAATACTGGTTTATTTGTACTTTTGCAATTGGACCCATGCATATTGTGTCCGTCCCACAACGTCATGTTAGGTGGCGCTGCGTTTTGCCTTGCCTACATCCTCATGGCGGGAT
The DNA here is from genome assembly GCA_036939735.1 of Discostella stelligera. Lineage (NCBI taxonomy): Eukaryota > Bacillariophyta > Thalassiosirophyceae > Thalassiosirales > Thalassiosiraceae > Discostella > Discostella stelligera. The sequence continues at coordinate 7,670 of JALLBB010000283.1, read as the reverse complement.
GCCCCTCTCAAAGCTTTGCCACCAACAAGTCCCTCAAAATTAATCATGCGTCGGTAGAGGAGCCGCTGCAAGCACTCATTTCTTGGGTCACATCCCAACTGCAATCATCTTCTTCCTCGTCCCTATCATTGGTCACCCCCACCCTTACCGCACTCATGAGTTGCCCCGAAGCCCGCATCAAGTTCGCCAACAGTGGTGGTATCGGCTACCTCTCCCGTCACTTGCGCAACGGAACCAAAGGATTGAAAAGCGGCGCTACAGTTCAACAGCTATACGAGTTAACTTTCTGTGTGTGGGCTCTAACCTACGAATGCAATACATCTGTGACGGTTCGGATGGCATTCGCTCGCGACAACGCCGTCCATTCTCTTGTAGATTTGGTGTCTAGCGCTCCGAGGGAAAAGGTTGTGAGGGTGGCCTTGTCGGCATTGCGTTCCTTGGCTCAGTGCACAGCAGATGCCGCTCCGAGTCCGTCGACGAAAAAGGAGGTGACTGGGTCTACGTTTTTGAATGAGATGATTGGATGCGGATTGATCAAGTATGTCGACCAAATGAAGGAGAGGCAGTGGACAGATCCAGATATTGTGGATGATTTGGATGTTTTGTATAGACTTCTTCACGAAAACTTTAAGGAAATGAGCACATGGGATGTTTACCTCGCCGAAGTCAAGTCTGGCAGCCTCGAATTCGGCTTTCTCCACACTGAGAAGTTCTTCAAAGAGAACGCAAGGAAATTTGAAGGACCAGATGGAGACTTTTATGTCGTAAAGGTAAGACGATGTATTATTATTTCATGATATAAAGTCGTTCCAGAAATTTAATTTACTTAAATTGAGCGCCATACTGCGAACTTCATTCAAACAGCTTCTTGTTGCATTGACAGCCAGCAATGACGAAGAAGTACAAGCCGTTGCATGTTACGATATTGGTGAATTTGTTCGCCACTATCCTAATGGTCGTGTCATTGCCAGAAGTCTTGGAGCAAAGGATATCGTGATGAAACTTGTGGATCACTCCAACAAGGAATTGCAGCGCCATGCACTGACTGCAGTGTCAAAGATGATGGTTCAAAATTGGCAGGCCGTCCATTAAACCAATGCGACCTATTTCTTTTGTGTGCATGGGAATTCTTTAGAGGCAAACGAAAACAGATAATGTTATTTTTACATGTTGTATTGTAGACAGTATTTGTTTCTCAAATTCATAACAATGGCGATTGAGTGGTGGAGCTTATTGCGGCCGAAAGATGCAAACGAGAGAATGAGAAATAAAGTTGTTTAGCAGTTGAATCTCATATTGATGTCTCTCTGCAATTCAACAGGGTAGTAGAACTGAAATAATTCGTGTAGATGTGTAGATGCGACCGCGATGTTTTGGAATGTGTGTCGTTCTGAATTTTTTTTGTGTCGCAGTCGTTTTTCAGCTTGGTGTCAAGCACACAAACGTGGTAGTAGAAGATGATACTACGTCGTAGTACTAGATACGTTTTTTTGAGTACGCGAGACTATGAGATCCATGGTTGGCGAATTACTTGGTACCCAATCTGTAAGACATATCGCCAATTGGTGGTGTCTGGACTGCATGCGATGTGTATTCATCCCATGAGAAAAAAAGGCAAAAAATCCTTGTTTTGTTTGGGTGCGGCTCGCGGCCTCCATAACACTTTTCGAGGACTGCCGCGAAACGAATCATACTTTATTTAGCCTGAATCATCAGCAATAGAAATTTACCATGACAATTCCTGCGATAGTAAGTCTATCCCGTTTGCATTTGAATCGAATTCGGATTTGGTTAAAGGTGTCTGACAATATCGTGCTTGTGAACTTCTTACCATCCCATTCCAAAGGATCCAGCGGAGGTAGGAGCTACCGGCCTTGCTTGGCTGCTCATCTCGTACGGCTACATCCTTTATTATGCCTCCAATCTAATCTCGGAAGGATCGGATCTTCTCCTTCTTGTTCCATCCCTCGCCGGACTCGTTGGCAGCGTCGTCCTTCCCCTGCTAGGAGCTGTACCCGATGGCGCAATCATGTTATTCTCCGGGTTAGGTGACGTCGACAAAGCCCAGGAAACTCTTTCGGTAGGCGTCGGAGCCTTGGCAGGTAGTACAATCATGTTGCTCACGGTTCCATGGGGATTAAGTGTTTATAATGGCAGAGTAGATTTTAGTGGAACGGATATGCAACCCAATTACAAGGGGAATCGGAAGATAGTTAGTGGATCATTCTCCTCGACGGGTGTGGCTTTAACTACACCAATTAATCTTGGTGCCAAGATGATGATGGTGACAACATTACCTTACTTTATGATTCAGATACCAGCGTTCTTTTTGTCGGGAGACCGTGAGACTGTATCTGAGGGAGAACATTCTTGGGCCCTGGCTGGATTTATTATATGCATGGGTTTCTTTATTACATACATGTTTACACAAGTGAAGTTGTCAAATGACACCGCACACAAATTGAAACGCATGGCTGTCATCAAGGAGAGTTTGAAGAAGGGGGCTGTGTCACTTTCTGGTGCTTTAACGGAGCAGGTGAAACAACTTGAAAGTCACCGCGACGGCCGATATGAGACCGAAGTTAGTCATCTCACGCCGATAAATGGCAACGACAATTGTTCGGCTCCGTCAGAAGAGGTGAAGACACTCTTGAAGGGTATTCTTGGAGAGGCTTTCCATGGATATGACCAGGATAAGAATGGTCACTTGTCGAAGATGGAATTCAGCCAATTCTTATCCGACTTTCACGAAAGCGTCACACCGGAGCATGTGAATCACGTCTTTTCGCACTTTGATTCGGACGGAAGTGGAACAATTGATTATGATGAATTTATTTGTGCCTGTTATATCATCATCACAAATGCGAACATGTCAAGTCACAGGGCGCAAGAAGGCACCGTGAGTTCGATTGCTATCCAAGCTGAGAACATCTTCGATGACGAAGGTGGTGATGACGAAGAGGAGGAAGAAGTGCCTGAAGACTTGGCATCTCTCTCCCCAGAGGAGCAGCAACATGCCATCAAGAAACGTGCATTTATGATGCTCTTCATGGGAACCTCTCTCGTTCTACTGTTTTCCGATCCGATGGTCGATGTACTATCCGAGGTGGCCGACCGGATTGGAATTCCCGCCTTTTACGTCTCGTTCATCCTGGCTCCATTAGCTTCTAATGCAAGCGAGGTCATTGCGAGTCAGTTCTATGCCGCCAAGAAAACTCGAACGACCATCACCGTGGCGTTGACAGCATTGGAGGGTGCGGCATCAATGAACAATACCTTCTGTTTGTCCATTTTCATGGCATTGATTTACTTCCGGGGACTAGCATGGAAGTATTCTGCTGAAACAATGGCAATCATACTAATTCAGTTTGTAATGGGAGGTTTGGCACTACGTGATAAAATGTCAACGCTTACTGCAGCATATGTTTTGGCATTGTTTCCACTTAGCGTTGTTTTTGTTGCGGTGTTGGAATATCTTGGAATGGATTGATGCTGAATGTATGCATTTTCTAGTGAGATTGTGTACTTGTTGAAATCAACGGTTTACCATTGCATCAATAATTATTCAAGGTGATTGTGACAAGTAAAGTAATCTTTCATATTATCTTACCTCAAACATATCTTGAACACTATCTTCTTCATTTTGTCTTGTTGTGAAGATTGGTAGCAAGCTGGTTGTTCTTGAGGAACCAATGATAAAGACGCCTCGGGGGTACATGTCACTCTCTCGAGAGAGAGAGAGCGCGACGGCGGGAATGTTGTTGCGCTGTTGCGGTTGCGCAATCCCAACATGCAAGCGAGTAGTACAAGCATTTTTTTGTGGTGTAGTAGCGAGTATCGTACTATCTACATGTGTGTCTTTTTAGTGGAAAATGTAGTGTTCGAAGGGATCCTATTCCTACACTACCTACTCACGGCGACACCATGAGATGACGACCACATTCGTTACGCTCCCGACAACACAAGCAGCCCAATTGATTTCGCAGAGTGGCGGCTGTCCGTATTACACCCCGTTGTTGATGTCCAATACAGTGCACCCGACGAAGGCGATGCCACTAGAGTCACATACTGAATCTCCTTGGTTCTTCGAACGGCATGACGGCAACGCCGATGATTTACATAGAGAGCGCCAACGCAAACAAACGGATTTTCCGCTGGTTTCATTCACATCATCAAGACGAAGGTCGAATCGATGGAAACTATCGCCGTCGTTGAATCCTCGGGAGGGAAAGTTTTTGTTACACTCTCACTCGAGGGAGGTAATGCTCGACGACGAAAGTGGCAATCTGGAGAGAGGTTTTGATCACAATTTTGACAAAGATACACCACCATCTTTTCCCCGTCACTTTGAGATAGATACAGATAATGTCGATTCTGATTCGGTTACGAATGATTGCAACGTTGTTGAAAGCAAATCGTTGTCATCTTCATCGAAACCACGCGATACGCCGTCGCTCGAACTCTTTGGTATCCCTATCCAATCTATAATTCTACTCAATCTTGTGGCAGTGATTTGGGGTACGCAACATGCCGTAATTAAAACTGTCGTCGGGGGCGGTATTGGCGACGGAGCCGATGGCACCGCGGCTTACTTCACGCTGGCTCGATTCGGATTGGCGGCAGCACTGGCAGCGCCGTATACACCTGGGTGGGGAAATCGAGAACTGCAACAACAAAATCTAGCAACAGATCAATCAAAAGGTGATCTAGATACAAAGTACGCACTGTCTGACGAGAACAAGGAAGATTCCATAATTGACACAATGTCTGCTGGGAGGCTGGCCTGGAAATACGGTGCAGAACTCGGACTGTACATGTTCCTTGGGTATGCATTTCAGGCCATTGGACTTGAGACTACCACTGCATCACGCTCTGGATTTTTGCTATACCTGAATGTGAAGTTCGTACCCTTTCTTTCGTATCTAATATTTGGTAGAACGATACGTCAGGGTACGTTGATATCGGCATTTGTTGCGTTTTGTGGTACAGCGCTGCTCGCATTAGATGTTGGACCTCAGGATACAATGACGTCTGCGTCGACAATCACTGGTGCTCTCACTGTTGGTGACCTATGGAGCATTGCCGCTGCCGCCAGTTCGGCAATGTTTATCCTACGTATGGAGAGTGCATCAAAGGCAATTCCAAAATCCTCCGAGCTAAACTCAGCGACCCTGTGGATTGTAGCAATTCTCTCTCTTCTTTGGACGATGGTAGTTTCTTGGAGCGAATCGTATGAAGGTATTAGAGTTGGCGGTGAAGGAGGAATTCAAATCAATAATGATTCAGTCGTCACTGCAATCCAGCTTCTCTATCGACGAACCTACTCCACAATGTCTACTCATATCCTCCCACTCATTTACCTCTCGGGCGTTACCACCGCTCTTGCCAACTTCCTTCAATCCAAGGCACAGAAGGATATTTCGGCAGAACGCGCGTCAGTAATCTATGCCATGGATCCTGTTTATGGCGCAATCTTCGCCAACGTTCTGCTTGGGGAGGCCCTGGGCGGGCTAGGTCTCGTTGGTGCATTTCTCATTGTTGTGGCTGCGGCAACAAATGCTTTTGTGGATTTTGGTGGTAAAGGAGGAGGAGAGAAGGCTGAAGTAAGTGATTGCCATGATGATTTCTGAATTGAATGAGAAAGTCGACGAGAGACCATGAACTTGGCAGTTGTTGCATCAAATATGGATAATAGACAGAAATAAGTACAGAGATATGATTCCCAAAACAACATTGCAATAAGAAACACTTAATCTCATTTAAATGGTGATATCAGCAGACATAACGTATCCAGAATGAATAATGGTTAGTAGTTTTTCGTTAAAACCAAAGACAGCCTATGGAGCTGGGGAATCTGATTTACTCTTAAAACAGAGAAACAAGTTTATGCTTTCCACAACATTAGAAAAAGAATCAAAGGCCCAATAGGCTGTCCCTACATATTACTCTGATAAGCATAATAGTCCTCTATGAATTAGATGAAGAACCATCTGCTCACTGCTTTTAAGGAGGATGCTGCTGAAGAACAAAAGTTCTACATCAGTTCTTTGTTCACATATGTACTAGCTCAACTTTACAGTTATATTGCACTGTTGCCAACCACCAAGACTGTACTACAACAAGCATGTGCCAGAGATCAGGAAGCCTCTTAAACCCTTCAATGACACTGTATAGCCAACCTTGTCCTATGAATGTATCCAGGAACTTGGCAGAACTAATACCTCTGGAACAAACAAACTTCCTCAGGACTTATGAAGGTTTACAATAAGAAAGTCATCATCAGTCCTATGTGAACACAAAGGCTGCCATCAACAATAGAATCACAAATGTCATTCTAAGTCCAATATAAGTACTAATTCACAAGCAAGTGTACAAAGTAGAAGAAAGATGAGACTCCCTTGAGAAATGAGAGTAAGTCAAAATACCAACAATTTTGATGAGTTTGCATTGTTGGCTTCTTGTATGAATAAACACCACTTTGATACTGATAGTGATTCCAGTGATTCCAATGCCAAAAGGAATAGATTTCGTTATGCAAGGGACCTAGTATCTGTAGAATGATAAGGAAATAAGTCTGAAAAGCCAAAATCAGATGATACACTCCCTCTCATCCAATTAAAACCCTCTTCGGCAACTCTCCTCAAATATCAGTGACAGTTTTACGAGTGTCAGCCAAAACACCCCCCTCCTGGTACAAACAAAAACAAGGAGTAACAGCCATAAGGGCTGTGATGCAGGTGGAACTGAATGAACAATATAGTAGCAAAAAGGTACTTCACATTGGATCCAATAGAGAACTTCTGTTCAACCAAAGACTAGGCAGGTGCCAAAGACATACATCAAATGGGAACTTTTCAAACAAAAAGGGAGGGCAGTATTCAACTGATTTTTTTCACAGCAGCAATGGCAAAATGGTTTTCTTGCACAACTAAATGTTATTGAATATAATGGAATAAGACATTGTATGAACCTCATTCTGGGTACCAAGAGAATCTTAATGGATCATTCTAGACTTCAAAAATAAGATGATTAACATTGATGAGATTGAATTGCCAATGACATTCATCTCCCTGTATCTAGGTACAAAGCACTAGCTCTTAACAAAGCTTAGCAAAAGCAAAGGAGCCCAAAAATAGAGATGAAGCAACTGTTAAGTTAAAAGCCTGACCATTGTCAACTTTGGATAAGACTATTTATTGGTAAGAGTTATCATATTTGTGAACATTGCTTGGACTCATGCCAAAATCTGACCATGGACAAGACTGTGACATAACTCTGAAATTTTCACTAAAGCATCCTCTGCTTCCAGATGGAATTGCTGTCCTCAAAATCCATTACCAATATCGAAATAGAATACTGACTTGAGCCTGGAAGGGAAAGGCCAAAGATGGTGAAGGGAGCAAGTACACAATTTTAAGACAAAAGAAATGATGTGAAGAAATTGGCAGTGCCTAATTATGAGCTTTACGCTATGGTGAGAAATGAGGGTGAGCGTGCTAACAAATACTAGATTTTATGATGCAACTCTGTAGGATTGTGTATAGTTGTGGTATGATCCAGATGGCCAAAGTTGGCCTCATAAACTTAATATGTGGTGCCCTGGATCTGATTTGAGTTCAACCTCAAGAAGGGGAGTATGTGGTGGCATTTTATGGGCTCCAACATGCTCT
>JALLBB010000282.1:0-18484 GCA_036939735.1 Discostella stelligera | reverse complement strand
TGGCCTGTGAGATTTTTTCTCGTGATGAGTCCGCGAAACTGTCAGGTTGCTTCTAGTGAGTAGTATTACGCGCCGGTCCTATGAACGGAGACACTCTGGTACCTTGCTGGTACGTACGATACGATTGGCAGCAGCAGGACGCGCGGGCGCGGGCGGGAGACTACCTACCTAGCTTCGGTATGTACGTAAAATTTAAAATTGATTACGTAGGTACGTAAAATTGATTACCCATGTAGGTACGTACGTTTTCGATCGCGCACAACAACAACAACAACGGCAGCTGGACCATGGACCGTGAGGATGACCATGCCAACACCAACAACAACCACCATCATCGCCAAGGATGAGGCCGCAACCACCACCGTAGCCGACTCCTACTACCACGAAAGCTCTCTCACCTCCTGCCCCCCATTGTTTCAATTACAAATCAAAGGCCTCTGCTGCCCTCTCCTCATTTCCGAAGAAGAGCACGATGCACGCATCGGCGTACTCAATTTACACAATTATCCAATCGTATGGTATCGCAAAAAGCTGATAAAAGATGTCGTGGCTGCCCACGATTTCAGTGATGTATTGAAGACCACGGCTGATGCCGTGGATGGAATGATCACACAATTGTTTGGCGGCAACGGCAACGCCAGCGAAGGATTTGTACGAGGAACATCCATACCCATGTCTTATATTGGCGTACCCTCCACCATGACCATTGTCGATACTGACACCCACGGACCGGTCATACAAATACGAACTTTGGATGGGTGTTGTTGGGACGAGCATCCTCATCAGGATCCCAACAGCACAACCAGTAAAAATACTGATGATGCAGCAACAGCAACAACAGCAGCAGCAGTGCGAGAGTACATGACCAGTGGCACACCGTGGTGGAACGATGAAAGTTTGTGCAACAAACCCCCCGCGAAGGTTATACCGCTCTACATGGTCGATAAAGTCACTTCTTCTGGATGGAATTTTAGTTCCGATGGTGGTAAGGGGGGAGTGCGACTGTATGCAGCTCCCACTTCAACAGCTACTACTTCTTCTTCAGCAGAGGGCAGTAGTCCTAGTCCTTTGGGGGGGTTGGGGGGATTGATAAATGGTGGTGGGTTTGGTCACGAACTACTGCGATTTGATACTCTGGGTGGTGGAGGAGAGACGTGGAATGATTCGAAATCTACGAGTAGGCCAGCAGAGGAACCCAACAAGTATGCTGATAAGGTAATTGTGCAATTGAAATCATTGATTGATTGGAATAGAAGGCGAATGGCGAGCGATATTCAGAGTGGAAGGGCAGCAGTGGCACCAAAGGGTGGTGGCCCCGGATTGATTACAAATAAGCTATGAGATACATGGCTCTAATGCGTATGTAATGTAGATGTTTATTAATGACTAAGCCGTTTATCACTGGTGGAGAAGAACATATTATGATTGAAAGTAGCCTTGAGATTCTAGGACTGAACATGCATCATAGAATCACATAGTTGACATTGGCAATAACCATACCTTTCGTACTCGACACTCATTTCCCGAGTCTTTGCCGACTCCCAAGTCTCTTCATCATATATTATGAAAGTTGCACAAATCTGTTGAATACTATGCAAGATGGAAGGGCGTTCGGGTGATAAAGCGGACAATAATCTTATAATACTACATTAAAGCTCATCATCTGCGAGGTCCAAGGGTCGAATTCCGTCCTTGTCTTTCAGCATCGCACTCACTCCATGGCTCTTGAGCAACTTGATAATAGACTTCCTCCCATGTTCATACGCCCACCACATTGGCCCACGGCCATCTTTTGACCTCACATGGGCGTAAGAAGGTTGGTTCTTCAGTGCCGTCTCAATAACCTCCACCTGGTTCGTCTGGATAAGATGGAACAGGTTCGAAGTGATTTGGTTGTCCTCCCAACGCTGGTTGATATTTCTGATTTGATCTTTCGTCAGAGGCGGCGGCGCAGGACCATCATTCAAGTCCGTCACAAGTCTTGCCTTATTAGGGTCACTATATGTAAAAGAGAAGAAATGGAACATTGAGCATCACTGGTCGGTGGAGTGAAGCAAGAGAAGCGATGAGCGTGTCTTACCTCAAATGCTCGAAATATTTCCTCTGATACTCATCGTCAGACTCTCTCTTGGCATTGAAATCTTCTAATTGTGCGAAGTCTTTCTTCTCCTTCAGAACCTTCTGCAGCCCCGGTGGGTATTGACCACGACAGAACCAACTTCCAGGAGCATCGCAAACTCGATTGTTGAGAACCCATTCTTTACTTTCTCTTGAAACGCTCAAGATCTTGTAGATCCTAACTTTACCATATTTGCTCTTATACACCTCTTTGAAGCGATTCTTGTCGACATCTACGCCCGGGGTAATGCCGTTGGAGTGTAATCGATACAATAGGCTGGCTGCCAACATCGGTGATGGTTGTCCACCAGGGAACCCGAACTTCGAACAGGTAGGATCTCCAGGACACATGTGCCGGTATACGCTATTCGCTATCCTTGCTAGGTGTGGACTTTTGGCCAAATCATCTCCTCCACCTCCCGTCCAGAGCAAAATATAGTCAGCGAGGTGCCTCGCAATTCTGTGTCCTTCCTTCAAGGAGCTCGTTAAAGCTCGGCCAAGTAACGCGATGTGCTCATGATTCCACGTGTTGCCATCAGCAATCGTCGTTCGGTTGGCGATGGCTGTTATCTGATACCCGTAGTCCCACCAAGCCATTATTCGAGCATCTTCGGGGGTGTTATCACGAAGCCACCAATACGCTTCGCGGTAGTCGTCCATCAACATTGGACGTCCATCGTTCGGACTTTGAACCTTGAAAACGATTGTGGGGTGACTCATAGAAACTGCCATTTGGTCGCAAGTGCGTTGAAAATCTCTGATTTCGGGCCGAGCCCGAGTGTAGAGACGGTATGAAATGTATATCCACACCACGCGGACTACCAACTTGAATATCACACTCTCAACGATCGATGGTTTGGACAGATCGGCAATTGACTTCGCATCAGAATTTTCGGTGTCGTTGGATGTGAGTTTGGTTTTCTTTCTTCCACCTTTACCTTTATCTTTTGACACAATCTTGGCCTCCACTACAACATTGTCACCGACTGAGTATCCAAAAATATCGTATACGTCTAGACTCCAACCACAAATACCTTCCACACACCAACCAAGAACTCTTCCAACAGCCATGCCGCCAAGTACGCTAGCAATCGGAGCAGTCAATAAAATTAAGCGTACCATTTTGACGCTAAAGAAGTAGGCAGCCGCACCATACACCAATAAAAACGAAGATGCATCATTGCAAAATCCAACAGCTAACATCCCATATCCGAAAGGGGCGAGCTTAGCAACAACTTTCAAGTATTGTTCGTATGTTCCAGGCTGTGCTGCTTGATGTTCTGCAACGCTATCTACGAGGGGGTTACCAGTTTTCGTGTGTTTTACAAAAAGTCCACGCACTCGAGAAGATATCGGTCCAAAGAAACCGGTTGGCCAGAGGAGCAGAACAATGGCCACACCAACTATTCCTGCGAGTGTAAACAGTCGAAACCTCAATCGCCAAAGACTGATCTTGCTCAGATTATCCCGTGTTCCAACCCGCTCACAATATTCTACGAGTTGCATCCCTAAGAAAACAACCATGGGCCCGAGCTGTTCCAAGCTTTTCAGTGGAGTCATACCTACGACAGGAACTCGTGTTGCCAAGGCAGTACCCACAAGATAAAACGCACTATACGCAGCATGCAACTTGGACGAATGTCGACCAAGCATAATCAAAGCTGCGGCATGTACACCCACAAGATTAATAACAAAAACGTACCCCCCCCAAGCAGCGACCATGTAAAAGTAGGCAAGTCCAGTTAATGCCCCGAATAACGCGGCCGTGCGTGTCTGCTGAGAGATTGAGAATCCTGCGTCGGTCTTTTTCCCGCCGGAAATGCCACGCAAGGAACGAGTCCATAAATAAAACACCGCTGTCATCGCCGTCATGGCGACAGATTCATTGTCATACCCACCAGCTACAGATCTCATAATGTGCGCGGGAACAATAGACATAAAGAACATACTCGTCATCGCAGACAGAAGCGATGCCGTCTGCAAGGAGGATCTCCTCGAGGGAGAGCGGCTAGTCATATCCATCCCCGAATAGTATGCTAATGAGTTTCGAGCAATGCTTGTAATTTTTCGAATGTAATATCCAAAAAATGGTAGATTGTCCAATACCGTTCCGTGGTGACTGCCCTCGTTGTACCCAAAATTGGCGGAACATTCCAAAGCCAGCAGTCCAGTAGCCAGAGTTGCCAAAGCACCGAACCAGGCGGGCAGCAAGCAGCACACGTCATTCAGGCTCATTTCATTCCATCTCATTCCAGCTTTATTCATTAGTGATGCTACCATGGACATTGCTTTGGATCCAGAAGACGATGCAACCTCCTCTGCAGATTTGGAAATGATATTTTTGGGAATATCCATACCCAACCTTTCCCGAATGCCGAACCAAACCGGTAGCCATGATTTTACAAGCCAAACGGCGGTGACTTGCATTCCAGGATAGATGGTTGTGCCAACAGGACGGCCAAGGGGGTACCATACCTTGTAATCGAACCATTGGACGAAATTTTTCCATCCATTGTCGTACAGGTATTGGGCGGCGCGAAAATTGAAGTAGGGATCAAATTCGTGGATGACTATTGCGATGAATAAGGACGAGGTGAGTTAAACATACAGTGAGTCAAACAAACATGTGTTAGCAAATTCAAGTAAAAATATCATCCACTCACTGTATCCGTAAGTTTCAATGGAGTGAAGGCGAATCGTGTAGGCTCTGGTGAGAATCGTTCGGGTTTGGTACAAGGTCACGACGAGGAGGAGCAGGGCAAGGGCCGGACGGAGCAATGAGCCGACACCATAGGCTCTGAGCTTTTCGGTATTCATAATCTTTCTCGATAGGCAAGCCGACGCCCGGAACGGAAGGGAGGTGATTGATATTGATTTGAATCCATCGAGGGCGATGGATGTCGACGTGAGGTGGAAATAGAAACATTCCCGCCATTTTGGATGTCAGAAAAATATCTTTCGAATGGTGTACTACTACGAGCGTTCGTACAATTGCGACAGGTGCGCAGCGAGCGCGCAGCCAACTCGCAGCCAACTCGCAGCCAACTCGCAGCCAACTCGCAGCCAACTCGCAGCCGGAAGAGCAGCCAGAAGTTTTGAATTTGGCGCCAACCAGAAATCTGGCACGCCCACCGTCATTTTCCATCCATCGGCAGGCAATCAGCATTTCAATAGCAGAGCATCGCCCTGCTCGCATCATCCCCTACCAGCCATGTCTGACCCTGAGATTGAAGTCCTTATCTCATCCGATGATGAGGATGCTTGGGACACTGCCATCAAGCAGGCATCTACGTTCAAGATTGCATTTGGAGAGTTTGCTTCAAAGAAGTCTTACTCGCCAACCCTCACAGTAATGAGGGAGCTGCTTCAGTCCTTTGTCTTCCAACCTTCAATGGATTACTTTGCAGAGCCTGAATTGGATCAGGCAATCGCATTTCAATCCGTCAAGAGTGAATCCAGGGCCGGGTGGAAACCTAGCGCTAAAACTAGTTGGGATAAGAAGTGGACAATGACATTTGTTTCCCGATACTTGGCAATATTGCTCATAATCCGGGAGATGGAGGATAAGGCACGCAAAAAATGGCACCAAACCATCAGAGGGAAAATCATCCGATCTCGAGAAGGCATTTGATAACCTACACAAGGTCTACAAACCATGTTTGAGGGAGTATAAAGCGAGAGCGCTTTCTGAGGCCAACAAGAAGCATGCCACGCCATCACTGGACTATCAATTGACAGGCCCACGCCTTCAGGATAGTTACAAGTGGGCAACTTTAGGCTGGGACAAGGAAAACTGCCCCATATGCGAGCACTTCTACACTATGAGGGCGCAGGCAGGAGAATCTTGTGGAGTTGAATGCACAAGTGGCTCGTGCTGCCAATAACTCCGCCAAGAAAGCAGTAATGAAGCCACCGCGCCATGGATGCTACTGTCATCAGTTTGACTACAAGGGTGATATCGACGGTGAAGGATGCTTCTTGTGCGAGGAGTATGCGGCAGCGGAATTTCCGGCAGTGGAAGGTGCGACCGAATGGTGCCTTTGGAACTGTCCAATCTGCAACTGTTCCTGCAAGTGTACATTTGAGCAGGACAAGCGGTACACCATCCAGGATTCTCTGAGGGCAATTGCACGACAACAGGATGCGGAAAATAAAAAAACGGGAAAAGGAGGGAATTCAGCGGGTTGTAGTAGCAACGACAACAAAAACAGTGGAGGTTTAGATCTGTTTTTTGACCGACTAGATGGGCACCGGGATAATTCATGCAAGCATGAGGCAATGTGGAATCGAAGGAAGGAGGTGTTCAAGACCACCGACGATGCCGAAGCCGAAGCCGAGATGGAACCTGTCGGAAGTGATAATGGAGAGGATGAGGATGAAAATGTCGAGCAGAATATCAAATCTAGGGCGGCAATGGCAATATTCCATGACCCACTCATTTGCGGTGATCCAAATGTGTCCAGGGAACTTCAGACAGTCATCTCCCTCACTCGCGATGTCATTGATACAAATAAAAGGGGAAAGAGTGTGTCCATTGCAGCAAAGAGGAAAGAAATTCATACCTGGAAACAAAGTGCGTTGTCTAATAAGATTTGGGGACAGTCTGCCATTGATCGGACTCCTTCTCGAGATACTTTTATGAGGAACCGTAATTGTGGCAACAGGGAGCATCGGAACCATCTCATGTCACTACCACAAAAGCCAGTTGCATCACCACTGCAGCCACCGTCAGTTCCCGGTGATAAGGCATTAGAAGACTTGACAGAGAGGACACAAACCAAGGCATATGAATTATGCAAAGACCCCAAAACCACTCCAATCACCAAGGCAAAGTCCAAACTGCTTTGTCAAAGACTAGCCGTAAAAGATCCTCGTTTTGTCACTGTCATCAAAGACTCGAAGGCTCAATTTTTGCAGGATGCTCTCAATAAATGCTTGGAGGAATTCGATGATGACAAAGTGCCAGGAGCAACAAAGTGAGCCGAGTGTGTGTTTTCATATTATGTGTGATGAAGCGTGAGACGGGCATTTCTTGCAGCGTGATGGTCTGGTGATCCTTGTACACACTCAGGCCATACTCGGTCTTGAGCGCGCGGCCCTCATGATCGGTGGTGGGATCTATTACCAATATATTGCAATGATAAATACATAGATATTTAGTTTATCCCTAATATAGTACTACTACCATTGTCGGGGATTGTGTCTACTGCCTCCGTCTGCAATTACCTTCGTCCGCGATCGCGTCTACTACCTTCATCTGCGATCGCGTCTACTACCTTCGTCTGCGATCGTACCATCGTCGGGGATCGCGTCTACTGCCTTCGTCTGCGATCGTACCATCGTCGGGGATCAACAATGACATCGGCGGCAGGTAAAAGTAATGTTTCAATTCCCACTATTTCTCTGTTCGACTGTTTCACACCCGATGGTGATATTGATACTGAGAAATTTATCCAGCGGCATCAGATTCTGACGCAGATTGAGTCGGCATCCGAGGATGATGACAGCTGCAATACTACGTTGCAGAAATCTCCGCTACCAAATTCTTCTCATCTTTCAACTGGCATGGCATTTTCTGATTGCTTTGATTCAAACGGTGATGTGATTGTGGAAAATTTTGCTCAACGTCGTCAATGGCAAATTTTGGAAACAACGTTGCTGGAAGGCGATCAGGATTATCAATTGCAATCCCCCAAAAAACGTGCTAAAAAGGCCCCAATTCTTGCCCGCCGTTCGGAAAATGGTGACTTAGAAGAGATACCCCCAACAGAGTCAATGTGGTATATTCTGTACGTTTCAGCTCCAAACGTCAACAGCAAGAGGTTTCAAACCAAATTTCGACGCCGATTCCGCATGCCATTCAGTGCATTTGTTGACTTTATTCGATACATTGACGATGGTGACTTCTTTCCTCGGTGGAAGGGAAAAAGTGCTGTGGGTAAGCAATCGTCACCTATTGAGCTTATGGTTCTGGGATCATTACGTTATCTTGGGAGAGGATGGACATTTGATGACATGGAGGAAGCAACTGCTGTTAGTGAAGAGACACACCGCTGCTTCTTCCATCAGTTCATCAAATTTGGAAGTACAATTTTATTTCAAAAATATGTGATCACTCCAAAGACATCTGACGAAATCAAGGCCCACATGACTGAATTCACAATGGCAGGGTTGCCTGGAGCATGTTCATCTTCTGACGCAACATCAATTATTCACGAAATGTGTTCGCATCGTCTACAGCGTCACCATAAAGGCTTCAAATCAAAGCATCCAACAAGGACGTACAATCTAACTGTCAATCATCGCCGACAGATTCTTGGCACAACCTCGGGTCATCCAGGATCCTTCAACGACAAAACCGTTGTTCTCTATGACAATTTTATTACTGACATCAAGTCTGGTAAGAAATTTGATGATCATATTTTTGAGTTGTTGGAGAAACGCAGTGGACAAATTGTTCCTGTAAAATATCGTGGAGTTTGGGTTGTTGTTGACAACGGATATCACAATTGGAGCATTACAGTCCCTCCGTATTCAAATTCCTGTCATTACGATGAAATTCGTTGGAGTGAGTGGATGGAGTCCATGCGCAAAGATGTGGAGTGCACGTTTGGTATATTAAAGGGACGCTGGAGGATACTGAAAGTAGGCATCCGACTACATGACATAGCGTCAGTGGACATGGTGTGGCAAACTTGCTGTGCAC
Source organism: Discostella stelligera (assembly GCA_036939735.1). Taxonomy (NCBI): domain Eukaryota; phylum Bacillariophyta; class Thalassiosirophyceae; order Thalassiosirales; family Thalassiosiraceae; genus Discostella; species Discostella stelligera. Next base: position 9,660 of record JALLBB010000282.1, on the reverse strand, counting down.
TTCACAATATGCTACTCGACATAGATGGGCTTAACAAACCAAGGGATGGGGTTAATACGCAAACAAGTGATTATTCCGGGAGTTTTGGATGCCTTGACTATGACAATATGCCTTTTGCTGTTCAACGACTATATTTGCCTGGGGAAATTAGGGCATACGACACTTCATTGATGTTGGTGCAACCATGTCCGATTCAAGATAAGGACGATGACGATCATGTTGGTGATGGTGAAAAAACTAGTGACAACATTTCAGACGGTGTTTGTGTTGTTCGTAATCTATCACTTGAATATTTTCGTGCCAGATTGGTTGAACACTTTGATATAAAATTTAAAGCAGGTGAGGTGCACTGGCCACGTTCGAAGGGGAAAATTCATTCATCACAAATTGCGTGAACACTTGTTGACGCAAAGGGTTGTCAAACATGTTGTCGTCGAACCAACTAGTCAAACGTAACTATCATTGACACGAGTGTTGTCGTCACTCATCATCGTCAAACGTAACTATCAATAATAATTATTATAAGTCATCATCATCGAACGGAACTATCAATAATAATAATTCGTTGACGCAAGGGAAACAGTGTTGTCGTCATCAAATGTAACTATCTAATAATAACTCGTCATCGTCGAACGTAGCTATCAAAAATAATAATTATAACTCGTCATCATTGAACGTAACTATCAATAATAATAATTTGTTGACCAGAGGGAAACAGTGTTGTCGTCGTCAAACGTAACTATCTAATAATAACTCGTCATTGTCAAACAGTGTTGCCGTTGTCGAACGCAACTACCATTTTACTTTGACCCCCCAGAAACAGATTTATTCTGCAACTGCAACAATTGTTTCTCAACTTCCTCGATTTTTGCAATAACTGCCTCAGCAGATGTCATTGCCGCATCAGCCTTTTCCATCTGACCCGACTGGGTATAAGCATCAAACATCCTCAGCCGTGCATCCCGAGTGCCACTTTTAGAACGAAGAATAATATTTAGGCGTACTATCTCCGCTTCAAACTGTTGATTTGATAGCTGCGACTCCCGTTGTGCAGCGCGGACCAAGAACTTCCTATTAGCTGAGCCCACGCCGCGGGCATCCCTACCGTCGACATCACTGCTGCTAACATTGTCGAATTCATTATCCCTTGACTTATTTTTCTCTTCGGCCATACTCTTCCGAAAAGCCTTCCTTCCACCCTTTCCACTATCAAGAAGAAGGCTAGTTGAGAATAGATCCAATCGGTACTTCATTGGTTCCGACATTGGACCACGCGTTTTGAAAAGAACCCATCCCTTCGGTAAAAAATTGGCTGGAGGATCAGCATCCTCGCCTTCATTTTTGTCATCGTCACCATCACAACTGAACGATGAAATGAGAAGTGCATCTTCGTCACCACCAACTTCATCTGGAAATACATTTCGAGGTGTTATGTCTTGGTTAATAACTCCATCAATAACTTCATCGCTCACTTCAGCCAATCCACAGTTATCCATTTTGTTGCTCTCATCATCACCACCCCCAACAATATCATTTTTGTTATTAGTATCCTCGTATTCACCAACAGGTGTGCTATCATCTGCTCCAGAAGGCCCGTAATATTTTTTCCAATTAAACAATCTCTTTAACATCCATTGGTCAAAATCATCTTCTGATCGACCAGAAGGAAAGCTGTATTCTCCTCCAGGAGCACGTTCGAGAACATGCTCCTTAATTGCTTCAGGTAAGAGAGCAGCGATTTTTTTGGCACCCGCAATAGCTTCCTTTGCCTTCGCAATAATAGTAAGACCAGTCAAATATTGTGGCTTGGTCGCATATGTCCTTCGGATGAGCTCCTCCGATATGTTGTCCCCCGCTACCAACACCTTCCCTGGTTGCTGGTGAAGCCGTTCCAATAACACAATCCGCGGGCCAAATTTTGTTTGCTCATTCATCCAAATATTGCCATAAACTTCCATTCCTTTCATGAATTTAGTAGCCTGACCCATCACTTCCTTCTCACTATCACCATGGTATATTTTATCACATGCGGATGCCTGCTGTGGAACTTTCATGCTCTGCTGGCCAATCATCAGAAATGTTTCAGCGCATATGACGCTCCGCAGCTCATTTATGATGCTGAAATTAAATTTCGCCTCAGGGCGTGGCTTCTTTCCCGATGACGATGTTGATGTTGCCATGATTCACAGATGAAACAACGAGGGGAGGAGGAGAATTATTTGGGAAGGAGATATTTCGATGTTGACGAGGGCGATAGTGAAGATCGACCTATGATACAAGTGGCATAGACGAATGATTTGCCCTTCCTTATGGTAAAAAGTTTCACTTCTAACGCAGATCGATCTATGATAGAAGTGAAAAAAATCGGGCTGGATGAAATTTATCTGCATCGATTTGTTTTTTCTCTGTAGATGAATTTCATCTGCACATGAAAAAAATTGCCATAAGGACGGTAAAATTGGATTTTTTATATCGTAGATTGATCTACATCTACGTGTATTGTCTACCATAAGGAAGGGCCTGAAGGTCATTCCTTCCACTTCCACAAAAGGCTGGGATTAGAGTGTTACTGGATCAAGGTGCTACACTTGACCTTGGTTCTTCCTCGGCGCAGCCCTACTCGACAGGATACCATCTGGAAAGCGGTCGAAAGCTCTACTAGGTAGACAGTCCAAAACGCATGGGTACTAGTGCCAGAAAACATGCAGGGTTTACAGGTAGGTGAACCCAACTCCTCCCGGTAGGCCAGCCTTGTAAAGGCCAACCCAACTGCGACTGAAAGAAGTACCTACGATGAGGGGTGGCATGTTGGCACTATCCCCACAAACACCTTCCAAAGCAAGCACAAGAGTCGTAGTTGTCGGTATCAGGCAAGTACGACTTTGCGAGGGAGGTGAATGCAAACTGGCGACATAGGATCATCGTAATCTCTGTGGTAGCGAAATAGGCGACATAGGATCACTCTCTGTGGTAACGCTAGTAAAGAGCATTGTCGAGTAAAGCTGTGATATGTGTCACAAACCAAAACTGTCATTCTGCGAGTACTAAAGTTGTTGCGTGAGTGCGATAAATGTTGGTGTTTATGCTGCCGGCGTGAGTGGCGTGTAGTACGGAAGGTCCAGGACGTTATCCGTAACGTCCGAATAAACTCCTCCGGCGATGTTGACGAAGGTGAACTTGCGTTTCATTTGTTTTGACATTCCTTCGGAGAAGCAAGCGAGCTCCTCCCGAATGTATTCCTTGAAGGTTGCGCTTCGCCATCGACCCATCTTTTGAATCTCCCGATCAGAGTAGCCTGCAAGGGAGAGTGCGTTTGCTCCTCCACTTCGAAGCGAGTGAGTGTCGATGCGATGAATCGGGATTCCTTTCAAAGCGGGGTAGTTCAGAAACCGGGCTGCTTCTTTGAGACTCGATCGTATGTCGTTGTCTGTGACGTCATACCGTGTATTGTTGATGAAAAATGCTGAGAGAAACGTGCCCAGATCTGGCGTTCGTGATTTGATGTGCAAGTACCGTTGGGCCAGGGCGCGGACTGGACAATGAACCGGGTCCCCGTTTGCCTCTTGGTGCACGCAGACTCCTTTCCATCCATTCTTTTGATTATCCAATTTGAGTGTCGCGCTATCGGCGGTGAGGAAATTTTTATCGGAGGTGGAGCGGCTGAGCTGTCGGAGTCGGCCTTTTCGGTCCCGTTTAAAGAACGTGACATCTTGTAGGCGGAACTGCACTGTTTGCTTTGTCTCGTTCCAAGAGCCCTTGATGGTATACTCTCCAACGCGAAGGAGGTAATAGAATGCGATGAGGACCAGGTCTCCTATTGCTTTATCAAGCTCATTAGCATCCGGCAAGGCTCCGACTGCGGATATGAATTCAGGGATGTCGATGGCCACTGGGAGCTTCTTCAGTGTTGGTGGGTCCTCCTTTCTCCAACCTGACATCATTTGTGAGAGGCGGGGGAGGAGCTTGTCCGAGTGTTCGAGTTTTGTTGGGTTTCGTCCTGTGGCCAGGGCAATCGTCGTGCCAACGGCCGTGATTGCGCAATTAACCGTTCCAACGCGGACTTGTCGTTGTCTGCCGTAAACCCCTGTTCGCACTCTGGCTGCAAATCCAGACAGGGCACGAACTTGGTGTTCGTAGGGCGTTTGTCGAAGGTATGGGTCCATTCCCAAAGGGAAGACATAGGAGACCCAACGGTTCCAAAGAATCTTCCTTTTTTTGGAAGTCTCCTCCACTCGTCCGCCGTAAAAGCTTTCATCCGCAAGATGGAAATCACTCTCGTAGCGATTTCGGAGGAAAGCTGGTAGACGGTCCAGGAGGCCTGTTGTGGAAGCGGAAAGGTTGCATTAAAGAGTGTGAGTAAGTCAGCATCAGTGCGACAATGCCATTTTGTATCAGAGCCAAATGAGCGCGAAGGTATGTCCGTGAGAGCGTTGTTGACGCCCGCAATGTGTAGTGGAGTGAGCGGGGACGCTTGGGCCAGCTGCAGTCGTAGGGCCAGCGCGCGTAACAGTTGCATTGCCACCTCCGAATGTTTAGCTGCTAAGCGCTGCACCCAATGGACTGTAGGCGAGTTGTCACTAAATAGTGCAACATGTGCATCTCGAACCTCGCACACTTCTTCCATGATCAGCCACAGCATGAGTAGTCCTGCCATTTCAAGGTCAGAGTTCGTGAGCGTTCCATGCGGGTTATCGTCGGAGACGATGCTGGCTGTGATATCGGGCGGCCATTGTAATCGGAATACTGTTGGTGGGGCGGCTTTGTATTCGCCAACAATCACTCCACCAAGACCGTGAGCTGACGCGTCTGTTATTCCAATATAATCCGGCCATCCAGTTACCAGATTGCGACATTTGGTAGGTGAACTGATCGTTTCGCGTAAGAATGTGCGACAATCCTTGACGGCATTTCGGAGGTTGGTATTCGTATGGAGGTAGACCGTTTTTGGATGTTTGGCCAGAACCATGTAGAATGCGGATAGCAGGCCTTTGCCCGCCGGAACAGTGAGGAAAGCGTGTTGCAGCTTTGATAGCGCGACTCGGAATTTATCGAACGGTATTCCTTTCTTCTGACGTGAGCCGCGAAGCCACAAACGAAGTGTGTTGATAATGGTGTCGCGTTTTGATTCTGACAGCCAAATTGTTTTGGTCGTTCCATCAAAGGTCATTCCAAGTATCTCCTTTACGTTTGCCCAGGCTCCCTCTTGTTTGACTAATTTTTTCTCAGAGATAGGGTCTGTGGCTGGCGTAGACGCTGGTGGGAAGACATCGTGGATCCCCGCCATGGTGGCCGTTGCGAGGTGGTTGAGTTCCTGCTGACACGACGGTATTGCGAGGGTAATAAAATCGTCCATGTACACTTCCATCATATAACGCAGCGGGCGGGTTCCACCATTTTGTGGGAGCATGGCAAAATCGTTATGTCCTTGCGTGTGATGTAGAAACTTGTGTTGGGGCTGTGATCCAATGGGAAGTTCCGCGTACTGTGCTGCCACGTCGCGCGCTGTTTCAGAGGCAGCGCAGAAGTAGGGTGGTGATTCTATCCAACCCATTTGTAACGAAGTAGGGACCACCAGTTTGATGTCGTCAGTGTGAAAGGATGACGGGAGAACATACGCAAAGTTCCATTCTTCTCCTTCTTCGCAATCGAGTCGCCAGAAACCATCTTTAATGTCCCACTTTGCCATGAATATTTTTGCGTCGTCGGTTGTCGCTGCAAAGGCATGGATGATGCGTGGGAGGACGTGGCCGATTTGGTCTATGGCTGCTCGTGGTGCTGTTTTGATGGATGTGCTATTGACGGAAGGGACGGTCATGGATGGCGAGAGTTTTATTGCGAAGGAGAGATCGAGAATGGCTCGATATGGGCGGGATTTATGCGGCACCATGGCGACTGGTGATATTTTTAGTTGTGGTGGGGGATCGTCCTGGATATCATTCCAATGTATTATTTTTGCCTGACCGGCCTGTATTTTAGCTTTGACCTCCTCATCTAGCTGTTGCATGGCGTCCGGTATAAGTGCCGACACGTGTGGTCCCTTCCGAATTGCTGCAACCATTTGCGATTTCGTCCATGGTGCGCCCGTTTGCGTCGGGCATCCAGATTTTGCGTATTTGAGCAATGCTGGCGCAGCGGGGTGGTGCAAAGCAAGGCCGGATGGGCACATGTTGTTACGATAGGTAGTTGGCGGGGTGCGGGGAGGTGGGAGTGTGAACAGTCCTTCGTGGGTTGTCCACCACTGCTGAGTCGGTTGGCGTGCTTGTAATTGTTTTCGGCGCCGTTTGTTTTCAACACGTAGCTTTGCGGTAGTGCTCCCGGTTACAAGGGAGAGATCATTCAACGTGGGAGGCTGTAGGCCGCTCAAGGGTGGCAATGTGGCTTGAGGCGTGGCATGGCTCATGGCATTGGTGGCGTTGCACGGGGTAGGATATGCAGCCAATGAGTGACACGTCGCGTTGGGAGGAACAGAATCTGGCGCAGCGTTCTTACCTTTTGCGTCATCAAGTAATGGTTTTGATTTTTTCTTCCATGCGGTAACATCGCCTAAGTATGTTTTAGTAATTAACGGTGATTGATCAAAGCGTGAACTAGTAGGGCCGATACGCGGCCTCTTCTTATCAATAGTGACGGTGTTGTTTAACCGTCATTCCCGACGACGGCGGCGTAAGCGACGTCGTGTACGGGGCGGCAGACCATTAGTCATGAACTCCGTGATCGCCGGACGCAATAATGCGAGGAGGTCGGCGGCGAATTCGTCCGTCACATCACGCGCATTAACATGTCCATCCATGTGTCGGCAAGTATCCACAACGCAGTGACCGAGGATGAAGTTATAACAAATGCCATTCGTGCCGCTGACCTCCGGTGCAAGTTTAGGGAGATCGTCGATGGTTTTGTTGATATGGTTGAGCATCGGCGTGAGGAAAACTCCTTTAAATTTTGTGATGAACGGTTCCATTGTTGCCTTAATGGTTGGATGAACATTATACGGTCGTATTGCAACCGGTGGGCGTTGCGTTTGGCGGGCCGCAGATCCAGTTGTGAGTCCCGACACGACTGAAGGTGTGGCTCCCCCACTCGTACCTGTTATGGATTGCAACGGTACGGACGCTGGATCAGTCGCCTGGTAAATGCCACCCGCTCGCGCGAGTAGGCGTGCCCCCGGCACCCATTGCGGTGGGAACGAAACCCGATTGACTTCTACTCCATCTCGCACACTTTGAACAATGTTGGCAAGGGAACATGTTGGGTACGGCACCTCGTCGGGATGCTTTGCGTTGAGGAAATCGTCGACCGCGAGTCGTTTTGAGAAAAATACGCGGCTTTCCTCAATGATGGCCCATACAATTTGTTGGCAGCCCAGAGGGGAGAATTTGTCTCGTTTATCGTACACTATGTCACTGTTCATCATCGTCCAAAGTGCATAGCAATGGCGGTAGAAAGGACACTTTGTACCGAATAACGCATGGAGGAGGGCACAGTATGTTCCAAGGCACCGCAGGAGTTCGTTGTAGTCGTCAGGTAGTGCACCCGTGTCGTAAGCAGTGACGTCCCCTGTGGCGTCGGCCATGGACCAATTTCGTTTAGACTTTTCGGCCGCTCGCTCGTACTTTTTGATTTCAGCTTTCTGTGCATTAGTTCGTGCTCGGCAAATCAGAATTGACAGACCTTGGTCGGCTTGGTCAGGGTCTGCCGATACCCCTCCAGGGTTGAAATTAAGAGATAGGATCTCTCGCATCGTGGTGTGTGGAATGTAGAGGCTTCGGTCGATCGGCACATGAACTTCGCGTTCATCACTAGTTGCCCATTCCGCCATTTTTCGCTTAAGGTTTTCCTTGTGAGTGTCCAAATTTTTCGTATATTGGAACAGTGCCCAGATGAGAGGGACGCCCGTGATATCGTCAACGCAGGCAAAACCTTGAATGATGGCCAACTGGAATTCGTCATATCCCAGCCCTCCATCCTCGTACGAGACGGCGGGGTCCGTCGTGGAGTGGTTCATTGTTGCTGCCGCTGTCGCGAATTTTGTAATGCTTTCCGCCATTTTCGTAAGCATGTCCTGAGTCGAGGTCATGTTCTGCATTGCGGGCTGTGGCAAAGGAGGGGGTGGGGCCACCACGGTTGTGCGGTTGGGTATCGGAGATGCTCCAGCGTGCTGGAGGGGTTGCATGGGTGTAGTCGTGGCTGTGGCTGTGATATTAATTTTTTTGATCCAATGAAGGAAATCATCATCATCGCCAGGGGCCGTTTCCAGTGTAAGAGCCAATACGCTGGTTGTCGGGGTAGTTGTTCCGCGGTGTGCCGCCACAATGCACCAGTTTATCAGGAGGGTGCACTGCACGACGGTTGCCTCCGCTTGGGGCCGCGTTGCGTAGGTGGTGACGAACTGATGGAGATCGAATGGACGACGCTGGGCTTCGAGGCAAAATGCCAGAAAGGGTGGGGGTAGGTAGAGGATGCGTGGCACCGTCACCGTCACTCCTCCCGTTCCGTCCACAGGGGTGTATAATAGTTTTGCGTTTGCCGGGTTGGCGTAAAAGTGTTCGAGTGGGCCAATGTCGTGCGCCACCTTCCTTCCAACCCATTTCCAGACCTTGTCGTCAAGTAAGACCGGGGTCGGTGTGCGTAGAGCCGTTCGATCTCCGACGTAGCCGAAATCCTTGTTGTGGAATTCGGAGTCTCCACCGCGTACTGCGTACGTTGCAATCGAGTGAAGGATTTGAATGTACGGGGACGACGGTCGCATGAAGCCGAATGCGACGAGGTCCACCTGCTGTGTGACCTCTTGCCTGAACGCTTTCTGTTTTGCGCTGTCACCTCCAACTGTGGTCTGCCATCCCAACTCTCGTGATAGGAGGAAACCTTTGTTTCGCGCTAGCGCCGTAGCTAACGGCATGAGGGCGGAGTCTGTGGTCGGGGTTGTGGTAATCCCTGGTGGAATATTGGGAATTGGAGGGGTGGAAGGTTTGTTCCGCTTGGGAGAAGGCTGGTGTACGTGCTGGACATCGTCTTCGGCGTCCTCCTCCTCATTGTCAGGATTTTCGTCTTCGTCCGATTCGTCCATATCCTCATTGTCATCGTCGTCGTCATCCAAGTCGTCCTCCTTGGAGTTTCCTTCCTCCTGTTCTGCCAGCTGAAGAAGGGATGAAGGAAGGGAACGGGTCCCCTTCCCCAGTGCGCTGCGCGGCCTGTGGAAGGTGATAGCGTGCGGGTCACGACTCTTTGTTGGGATGATTGGGCGAAGTCTGTGCCCTCCATATGATTCGTCCTCGCTATCCGTGGCGTGACGTTCCTCCCGTGCGCTCTCCCTGGTTGCCGCGTTCTTTCGTGTAGCGTCGATTCCTGCGGCCTTAAAGAGGTCTTTCATCTTTCTGTGGAGGGGGGGGGATTATAGCCGAACCACGGGGAGTTAGCGTAATGTGCGGGTATGCGTAGCGAGTATTATCGTGCGCGATAATAATATTAAAGTTGCATCGAACGCACCTGCGGGGTCGTCGTGCCGGTATGATAGTGCTGGTTTCTCTTTCGGATACGCTGTGCGAGCGCGGGCGGTCCGAGCTGCGGAGCCGATGAAAAAGTGAAGCGCGGTGACGAGGTTATCGGCGAGGGCAGCGGTCGTAGTTGTACTGCGGGGCAGCGTAGTTTTCCCCGTTGTATGTG
>JALLBB010000281.1:0-18439 GCA_036939735.1 Discostella stelligera | reverse complement strand
GTACCCTTAAAGTCGTAGGGTATGATACTTTTTTCGCTCCCTCTGGACAATGCCTTACGATATTATCTACTACCTTGGCATGAGCCAATTCCAGAGCCGAGAACCCACTGCACCAACATAGTATTAGAGTGAAAATAATAATGGTGTCTCCGAGAATAAAATCACCACTCGACAATCACTCCTCATCACACTGGATCGTATTACTTGCTAAAATTTTCCTCGCGTTAATCATTCTGTTTCTCTTACCTGAACTAGTCCGCGCGTATCTGAAAGGATGATTTTTATGATGATGTGAAACTGATGCATAATCCTACAATATTGAATTTGCAATACTCTGAATAACGAGTATGTCAATGATGAGAGATGAGGGTGAAGGATTGACAAAACTATCGTGATTCATCCCCTCTCAGTTGACATGACTATTTGCGCAGTAATACCACTATGAGAACAAGGTTCAATTCACGACGAAATAGCTGCCTGTGCCTGAATGAAATGGTTTGATTGTTCAATATCGCAACACGTCGCAAGAAGTGTACGTGCGTGTTCTTTGGGAAGAAGATTGTTCTGTACTCAGACATCAGGCAGTTCAATTTGTGTAACAGTAATGAAAAGATCGATTGATAATAAACATGGATCTATTAGTCAATTTCAATTGGAAAAACAGAAGGTCGTCAACCACCAAACTATCTCCCTTCGCAAATCAATTCGAAACATTTTTGCATTATTTCAGTTCAGGGACTCCCTTGAGGACCGCTGCGGACGCATGCACCAGTCCACGACCTTATCGGATTGCCTCGTAGTTACATAGCGTACTTTGAAGTCCATTCCCTTGCCGTACTGTCATGCCTCACCCTGTCAGACTTCAAGAGCTGAGCAATGTCAGGCACAAGCGGATCGTCCGGGTTGGGGTCGGTTAGGAGGGAACAGATACTGAGCAATACTTTGCTTATGGTGAGGGCAGGACTCCACTGATCCTTCAGAATGTCGAGGCAGATTCCGCCATTCGAGTTAATGTTGCAGTGGTAGATGCGTGTAGTGAAATGCACCTTGGGGGGCTTGAATGGGTAATCAGCGGGGAAATGAATATCAAGGAAGAATACCCCCCCTGCATAGGGAGACTCGTCGGGTCCCATAATAGTAGCTTGCCAGTGGAACATGTCATCCCCCACTGGTCCCGCCGAGCAGTTTGCCGGGGGATCTTTTCCAAGATCAATTAGTTCTAATAAAATATTTCGACAAAAAGAGATGTTAGATGGAAAACAAGCACCCTAGACCAGAAGTTCTTGCATCTGAAGTCTCACCCTTATTAATTCTCTTGAGCGACATGATTTAGCTTTCCTAGGTTTATGTCTGGATGGCAAACAGTGTGCGACAATGCGAAAGGGAGTACCGTAGTTTAGCGTGCATTGAAGACGAAGCGCAGTCAAAAATAAATTAAATTTCAATGCGAAAGAAACAAAAGAAATACAGCGCGATCGCAACCATCATTGTCCAGAACGCCGATACGATACTGTGTCCACGAAAACAGCATCGCTACACCTGCGGCGGGAAGGAAGATTTTAAGGTTCCCTCGTAACCGGAACTAAGCGTCTTCCATCGCTACCAAAAACCTGAGAGTTCATCTAGATTCCCAAGGTCATCAGAGTCGGATAACATGAAGCCTCCATCGTCCACCATACCCATGGATGTCCATGGAAGGACCTCTCTCCAAATCCAACGATCGCGACGCCGCCGCCCCGACAGCAAGTATTAACCCTCACAACTACCCACGTATATGATCGATAATATGCTGGAGATCTATGTGCAATGGTAATCTTACATTAGCGCCCTCGTATTCAGCCACCATGCAGAGCCGTGGAGGTTTCGATCGTATCGTGATAATGACTGCTGCTGCTTGCAAAACTGAAGGTGGTGGAGGTGGTGGCAGGCGGTGGAGGAAGTGAACAAGTTTGTTGTGTTACCCCTTGGTCTGGCCTCTCCCTCTTACTATTTCCTACGTGAAAAAAGCATGCCCGCGTCGCTCTTGTCGTTGCTCCCTGCGCGTTCTCGTCTGTCCGGTCCAATTTCCCTCGCATCGAAGTCACCACCTCCAAGTAGTAGTAGTAGAGCACTAACTATCCACAACATAAACATGAGGAGTTAGGTCACATTCTACCCAGACCAGTTGAATAATCGTCAACCAAACAATAAATATTGAAGGATAAAAGTAGAAGAAGCATAGGCAAGATAAACCATACCTTGCACGACAGACAAAGAGTAGATAATCGGTGTTTACAGGAGTCATATAGGTATATTAAACGATCAACTTGAGTTTTTATGGTCCCATGCATGTTTCAAATTACAATCAAAAATAGGACAAGAATACCGCACAAGGAGTCCATTTCTCTACTCATAAATGTTGTCATCAAGTCCTTGTCCTCTCCAGCTAACAATCTCATCGCACCATGCACCAATCTTGTCACAGAACCCTTGCATTGGAAGGATGGTGAAAGGTTCTTCCAGCTGGGTGGCTAGCTCTTCAATTCCGAAAAGGAACACCGATGCTAGTGCAATTGCAGGAATCTCAGCAACATGATTCCACGAGCCTTTAAACGGTTCATACATGGCGAATGGAAGAAGAAGGAGCCAGGTGGAAAGAAATCGGGCCGTGTGTCGAGAGTAGAAAAGAGGCACCGGAGACGAGAGAAGACGTTCGCATCCTCCCAAGGTATCTTCGAAAATGGAAAGATTCTTGTTTATCTCAGTCTTTCTCATGAAATGCATGGGAAGCTTATCGATAGCGACAGACAAATCGTAAAGCGCGCGGTTGGGACGATGAGCAGCGCTAATGATGGCCTCCGCCTGAGATGGCGATAGTCGTGCACGGATTTCCTGAACAAATGCATCTTCGTCTTCGCTGGGAGGAGAGAGGTGACGCTTCATCGAGCGGACGAAAGCCCATGTGAAGAGACTTACTTGCCGGAGGTGTTCCGCGCGCACGGTAGGATCGACGGGGATGCCGTCGTGTCCATACCATGCAGTGGCCATGCGATTGAGATCACGGGTATGATTGATGTTGAGCCCCCAAAATTTACGTGCCTCGTCCCATCGTCCATACGATGAGTTCGTTCGGAAGACTGTTTAGTTAAAGAATTTATTCGTAAAATTAGACGACGATTATTCAAAGATTTCTCACCGGTAATGATCGAGATTAGGAATACTTACCTAAAAGAAGACCCAACGAAGGAGAAAGGAGAGTGAAGGGAGTTAGAGGAAGCGTCAGGGAGGGGAGGAATTTTATTACAGCCTCTTGCTGCACTCCATTCAAATCCGTGTATCCCCCCGTAAGACCGTTCCAAACCACGAGGAAGGAAGCAATACCGACTGTGGCCAACACCTCCTTAGCAATACTCTTATATACTCCACTGTTGAACATGGAAGATAGGTTACGGAGGAATCGATCAGACGATCGATGTTTCACCCATTCATTGTGCGTATACACCGTGCGCCGGTATTTCCTACTGCCTTCACCATACGTTTCTTGGAGAAAGACGTCGGGACTCGGTGGACCCATGTCGAGAGGTGCCGAAGAGAGTTTTCCGATGACATTTACTTGTGGAGCTCTCGGGGCAAATGCATTACCATGGAGAGGGACCAGTGCCAAAAGGAAAATTGTTTGTAGGCTTGATAGGCGCATGGTGGAAATGTCGGCAGAGGAGAAGGTATTGATGGTCGAAATAATTATTATGACAAAAATGAGATAACATCAAGAAGTAGATATGTAGTAGGAGCATCTGGAAATTTTGTTTTGTATCATGGCGACGTCATGATGACGACGTCACTCTTGAAGATGGCTGACGTGTAGAGAAAACACGTCAGCTTTCATCATCATCGTGACGTCGACACAACTACCTCCTAATACCAGTACGATATCCATCGCGGCTCTTCTCCATTCTCCATATTATTATTCCAATAGTAAACACCTCCCCTGAACCTGAATGGATCGGTGCATAAAAAAACTCATACTCAAATTGCGAACGATCGCCTCCAATTAATACAGTGTGTCAACCATGATTCTTCGTTTCAGCGCAGCATTTACTGCGATGGCAGCGATTGGCATGCCTCATGGTAGTGGTGCCTTTGCTACCAAATCCCTCTCACCGATCTCCAAAGCTCGAGCTCCCTCTCTCAAGACGACATCCCACTCGACGCTCTACATGGGCCCCCCCATTGACCCCTCCGCGCCTATTACCGAGCTATACGGAGAAGGTTCCCGAAAATACCGTCGCACTGTTTACAACCACGACTTGTGGGTAAAGCATCGTTCCTCAGACAGATTTGTTAACAATCTGAAAACGCTCTTCAACTCGGGGATATACAAGCAGATCGGAAATGAGGTGGCGTTAACGGTTTTCGTTGCAATTTTCGTTTGGGGCTGGAACTTACTTGTTGGTGGATACCAGGACTTGGCGGGTGTGCAGCATGACGCAATTATTAGGGAGAAATGGGCCATGATGGTGGGGCTTCCGTTGACCCCGTTCACTATTCTCACGCCATCGCTTGGTCTACTCCTTGGTAAGCCATTTTATTATTTTTCCATGCAAGACCGATGCCATTTGCACTTTCTGATACCTTGCATTCCATCCAATTCAATAAACAGTCTTCCGTACTAACTCATCATATGGACGTTGGGATGAGGCGCGTAAGTTCTGGGGTCTCAACATAAACCACACCCGAGATCTTAACCGCATGGCCACTGCATGGTATGGAAATCAGTCAGAATGGGATTCAACTCTATTTATGGAGTCATCCACAGAGATGCTTCCCCCAATCGATCCTGCCGAAAGACAATATCTCCTTGGCCAAGTGAGCCTTTTCACATGGGCATTCGTCCGCTCGATGAAGCGCCACCTTTCACCTCCTGAAGAAGACGAAGCTGATTTTGTCGCCGAGATTCAGGCGCGGCTCACGCCATCCCAAGCTGATGCCATCATTCGGGCAAACCACCGTCCCAATCGCGCTCTCTACGATCTTTCGGTTGCGATTGAAAAGCTTCCTATGCATTGGGTGCGGAAGAACGCTATCAACACCAATCTATCCATCTTCGAGGATACATTGGGAGGATGCGAGCGTCTTCTCTCATCCCCAGTGCCACTTTTCTACTCTCGCCACACCGCTCGCTTCCTTTCAAGTTTTCTTATCCTTCTCCCATTCGCATTGTACGAACCATTTGCCAACTCTTGGAATCACATCATGATGATTCCTGCCACGGCATTTATTTCTATTTGTCTCTTTGGAATCGAGGAGCTCGCCACCCAACTGGAAGAACCATTCACCATCCTCCCTATGCAAGTTTTCTGTGATAGGATTGGTGGTTGGTGCGATGAGATTGTGAGTTGGGCTGGGCAAGGACAAGATGAGTCCGCAGATACAGTGAGGCAAAACTTGGAGGCGATGACCCCAACCCGTTAAGAAATATGTAATTAACACCGTTGCATTGTTAGTCAGTTAACCAAATTCTGAAGAATTTCCGTCGTTAAAGACGTAAATATTAAATCAACTGCTTTAGGGGTGCTGTGCTATTCACTCAGCGTGAGATAACCAACCACGTTGTGCTGGAAAGACCTCATAATTTGAGAGGTCTAAATCATAAAAAGTAATATTTTCACTGCGTTTCAAGAAGATTGGTTTCCCTTGGACTCCAAAAACAATCGGAACTTCGTACGAGCGCCGTCCTGAAAACTGCTGACTGCAAAGTTGGCGATCGTTCGATTGATTGTGCTCAATGATGCTCTCAACACGTTTTCAGGAAGCAGGCGCATGGGAGGCGGTAGCTCCCCAGAAGTAACAAATCCGATTTTCCCATCGACCCCTCTACCATCTGCTGATGGCATGAGTTCGCCCACGACATCAATAGTAACGCCCAAGGAATCAGAAGATACACCAATCCCGGGAAGTATTTGAATATTAGGGTCGAAGGCAACTGACTCAAGGTTGAACGATCCCCTTTCATCTGTCCACATTCTCACATCGACATGTGGTTCAAGTTGTATCGTAACGAACATGAGAGTCATTAACTTCAATCGGTAAACTTTTGGCTCCACTACCTTCATCAATTTGGGGTCCCAGATGGACATGGCAATCTGCTCGTCATCAGAAAGCCACTGGCGGACGGATGCCTCATCTGAGCCATAGAGAGGTGTCATGATACGGTTAGACGATCCGAACTCAATCTTTCCACGCATTCTATCTAGCTTGAAGTATTCTCCGTCGCGGCCTAGAATGGCGTCCCTCTCCCGAGCAGTCCATGACTTCCGCGAGGATGGCCTTGCATGTATGGGTGCGTTGGTGAAGGATCTTGACTGCACTGAATGTGTTGAACTAGAGTGGGATGATGTGAATGCTAGAGCTGCCCGATGAGAAGGATTTATTAGCAGTGATGATAGTACGAGAGGGAGAAGCTGGATCATCTTTTCGCCATGGATGGTGGGAAAGGAAGTGAGGAAACAAACACGCCACAGCCATCGGTCCAAGCCAGTCCTTCCTAAATGGCGGGTGTTTTCCCGCAAATTTCTCCCGACCAGCAACCACTCGAAACACACACAACCAGCAACCAGCAACATTCCGACGATGGCACCCCCAACAAGTAGTGATTTCAAGAAGCGGCCAAAAGCCAAGGTTGGCAAACGTGCCCCGTCGAAGCTCAACGCCACGGACACATCCTTCAAAACTGCCAGTGTGGCTGTGCGCTCCCAGGACCAATCGCTACAGAAGAACAATTACATTACCAAACAATCGCAAGCCAATGATGCTTCCGCGGGTAATTCGGCGGCAATTAGTTTGGAGCTGGCGTCCTCTCGGGGAAATGCTCTGTCTACCCTCCAGTCCAGTCTACGTCATCATGCTCCGGCGGTAAGAGCGTCGGGCCTCAAGGGCATTCGAGATGCGGTGCAATCGCTATCGTCGCTTGGGGTGGCGCTCGGAACGACTGTTCTCGAGGCTAATCTTCCATCACTTTTGCCCAACATGTGTCGTTGCTGGCTCGACGATGACGATGATGTTCGGAGTCTAGCCATTAAACTTTTTGGAGACATTATAAATCATCTTTCATCATCATCAGAACAATCAGATCTTAGGTGCCTTGCTCCGTTCGTTCCTATCCTCGGTGCATATGCATCATCGGCATTGAATAGTTTGGATCGCAGTATTCGAAAAGATGGTGCTTCGATTGTGGGAATCTTGGCGTCGTCGCATCCATCTCCTTCGTATGTGACACTATCTTTATCAACCATTGAGGAAAGAAAATTGCCGGATATGAGCACTGAAATGGGAAAACAGATGTACTCATTCATTCCACCACTTGAACGATTGCTAGTATCAATGTCGTACGGGAGTCGTGAACGAAGTAACGAAGGTTCCAAAGAAGGCGGTTCCAAAAAACGAAAGAGAGATGGAAACAAAAACAAACAAACACCAGGATCTTCATTGACAAGTAAGGATTCGGTCCTTCTTTCGGTAGCACTTCTTTTGCGTGCATCGTTGGTAGCAGAGAGGAATGTGTTCAGCCCTGAAAGTAATTGTGGCAGCGATGGCTGTCGATTCGCCCCTTCCTTGACTGTTTCGGGCGAATGCACCTTTTTGCGTGGTGGTAGTGCCCACACAAACTCAATTTTATTGTTCCGCGAAGGCAATAGTGGCACTAACGTATCGCACTCTACTATTCGAAACATTTTTGATTTGCCGTCAATGGCAATAGACGAAACAATGGATGATAAAAATGACGACCGTGTCAAAGATTACTCGCTGGTTGGCGTGTCGAGCCCATCGCATAGTGATGCGCCACTATTTGAGAAGATTCAAGTTCTGAATTCTCTTTTGGAAACGCTTCGCTTGAAGTTTGTGGAGCTGATTCACTCTGGTCGCAAGCCGACGAATGACAAGGATGGGCTACTAATGCATTCGGCCGATCTCGATGTAGTCGACACTCTAATCCGAACAATGCGATTCATTCATCAACACTGCATGATTCATCAATCGAGAAGTATTGGACGCCGCCTACCCAAGATTAGTACCGACGGCAATCAAAGACAGCCAAAAAAACGTGGAACGAAAGCAACTTCCGCGACTCAAGACATTGGACAATGCATTGTGACGTATATGGCAACTGTGCAAAAGACTTTGTCGCTTTTATTGGAATCTTTCCCAATCTTTCCGTTGGACGGCAAATTTACCTCGCGATATGAGCTGACCAATGCCGGCATCTGTTCTGCCTTGGCAGAATTAGGTGGTGAAGAGGGGAAATCGCCTGCAGATGCTACAGGAAACTCACCTCATTGGATTAACGCTGTATTTTCGTATGTGCTCCCTCGGCTGGATTCCACAAGTGAAATGAAAGATGACAGCTCAGGAGACGTTGCAACTAATTTGCTGCTGAATATCTTGGATAAGTTGCTTCTTCCTTATAGTTCTCAGAGTGGCAGCGATTGCCTCGAGCTTGCACCAAGATATCTTCTGGCCAACCCTTTGAAGAGGCAAGAGCTACTTGAGGTGTTTGCGGGGGCATTCTTTCCACTCTCTGCAAATACTTTCATTGTACCCGACGTAACAGAGCAAAGGATTTCTAAGCTCGCATCGACTGCAGCGGGGAAAACAGCTGCTATGTTGCTAGTGACTTTAATAACGCAGGCAGGCGACCTTTCTAATGCACCCATAGACGTCGAAGTCGAAATCCATGAGAAGAGAATTGTGTTGCTTTTGCAAATGTCATCGGTTCTTCCGCTTTATGTTAAGTCGTGGGAAGGTAGTCTTCCATACGAGACGGGTCGGGTGCTATCGGCCCTCATTGCAATCGTCAGGCAGTGGTCTATAAAATCAAATGGGACATTATTAGAAGATGTCTCAATGCACCCAATCAAGCGATCCATGAATGATCTATGTTTATGTCTAAGGAGTTCATTGGATTCGCTATACATCGCGAACAAAACAATGCCGAGCATTTTCGAACAGCTTCCGGAACAGGTTCAAAAATTAGCTGTTGGACTAATCGGTATGCTAGGACGTCCTTCGGAGGGATTGACAAGGTCGCTGTCGAAGATATGCTCCAAGTCCTATATCAGAAACGTTGATTCTTGTGATGGATATATCAGCAGAGATTTGGCAAAATACATCATGGAAGTCATGCATTCGTTGAGGAAAGCCTTGCCGATGTCTTCTTATCTCACATTCGTGATAGAGAGCTCTGGCATCAACCATGCTGCTAGTGCGGTAGGGTTGCGTATCCAGACTTTAGGCCAGGATAAAGATGGCAGACCAACCAAGTCAATGACAGACGCAGTATTTTCTCATGACAGATCCATCGAACATCTTAGCCTTTTCCTTACTTCTTCTTGTGATCAAGCGAGTGCAAAAGTATTACCCATGATTATCCCGATACTTCAAGCATGGCTTTCGCCTCCGAAATCGTCCACCGAAAACATTATCGGGGTACTCGTCCAGGGAAGAGCAGCAACCTCCGTCCTCGCAGCCTTTGCCTGGGATGATGTCTACTCTTGTGGAGTGGGGTGGAGCAAATTAGATGATGTTCCTCGTGAATATTTGAGGCTGGACGGCGATTTTAGCCAAATTCTCGTTGACTCCATCATTCACCAGTTGGAGATAGCAGCAAGACTTATGTCTATGGGAAGCGACAGCTTTATAGATTACCCTATCGAGCATTTTCTAGCTCGTCTGATGGGTCCAGTGACATTACTTTTACGGTACTGTCGTGGAATGCTGGAAAAGTTTGTAATGAAAATATCCTGCAGGATTGTACAGGAATGCAATGAAAAGACGGTTGCAGAGTGTAGAGGCAGCAGTTCGTCGGCAGCTGGGGACGACGTGTCCACGAAAAATCTCAATTCCACAGAGGTGCTTATAAAGACAATGATTCTAATTCTGAAATCGAAATATCCAGCCTCTATAGCAGAGCTGGTGCAGAATTGCTCTGACCTATCAGACACTTTTCTGTCTGCCACAATGGATATTGAGAAGGCTGTGTCAAATGGACATCTTGCTCATCTAGGTAGCAAGTTGTTTCACCAGGTAAAGACATTAAAGCGTTAACATACTAGAGATGAATCGTTCGTAACAAAATTGATCAAAATTAAGCTATCGAATATAATATGTACGTAAATGAAAAGGTGACCACAGCTCACGGCCAATGTCGGAACGCATCAATTTCCTCGTAATTTGTTCAACAATGACGCAACTTGTTCCTTCGTTCCATGCGAAGTCCCCATCTCTTGCAGCGTATTCTTCCTTCGTCGCTCATCCTCTTCTCTCTCGGCAACAACCTTCGTTCCACCAACAGCATTGTTTCCCCGCGACATGTTGGCATTCGGATGGTTTTTGATCCCCCCTACCCTCATCTCGTCCCGATCGATCTTAATCTTATCCAATAGTTGTAACACCTCTTCTGCCCGGACATTCCAAATCTTGAGTTCTTCGTGTCCCTCCATGGCATTGAGCACTGACTTCTTCAGACTCTGCATCACTGATGCAATATCAACATCTTTATCATTTGCATTGTTTTTTCCAGTAGTGGAGGCGGCAGTAGTAGTAGCATCCTCGTCCAACTTCTCAATCATTTGCAACGCTTTAAGCACCCCCTCCAACAATTGGTTGGCCCGTCGCAGCCTACCCAACTGACGTGTTTGTTGGATGCGACGTCGTTTCGCATGTTGGATCCGTTGTCGCGTTTCGAGAATTTCCTTGTCCATATCCATGATAGTATCAGGTGACGGTAGCTCCATTATTCCGTCGGGAAGTGGCGGTGCGAACGATGCCATCGTTGTCGCCGCTGTTGTGGATTCGTCGGCAGTGGGATTCCCGATCCCGCCGTCGGCATCATGATCGACATCGACATCTCGTGTTTCCGCATTGAAATACTGTTCCAATATCTGACGCCGTTTCGTCTTGGAATGATTTTGCACGGTGAAGATATTCCTGTTGCAATACGTCTCGGCCGCATCGATGTTTTTCTTGTAGGCCTTGCGAAGGCGGGCAATTAACTTTTGTTCTCCCGTCTGCGGTGGTTTCGTCTGATCATCATCATCTTCTTGTTGCTGATGTTGCCGTAGCTCCCGCTCCGTCAACTTGCGCGGCAGTAAGGGAAGAGTGGCCACCTCTTCGGTCAGGAGGGAATCGATGGCGATGGCAATGTTGTCGAAGAGGTGGGAGGAACGGGCACCAAACAGGAGAACATCCTCGGAGACCGAAACGATAGTATTGTTGGCGTCGCCATCGCTGCTTCTTATTCTACTAGAGATGTTGACGGTACCACTAGTAGCAGAATCGTCGACGGCATGTTTGGCTTTGGTCACTGAAGTTGCGGTAGCGGAGTTGGAGCCGTTATTGCTCGCGGACTTTGCGGCTTCCATGGTTCCAGCTCGAGTGTTTGTTGTTGCTTGCTTTCGCTATGTACGTACTGCATATTTTAGGGGGAGCATCCCTGCTCGCGCCCAAAACATTTCTCCTACGAACAACAAACCGTACGTACCGTTAATATTATGTTTCGGTACCATCGCTGCCACTGCATGCCAGCGAATCCATGAGCCATGAACTCTGCGAACTCGGCGTGTTTGGCCTCACCAGCCTCGGCCAATCATTCGCCGCCCACCACTGCTCGAATAAAATCCGCGTCTGCGTCGGCGATGAGATTGCCTCCTTCGTCCCCCAGGTCATCGACGAATTCAAGGCCCATTCTGAAGCAAGCGAGGAAAATATTAGGATGATGGATGATGCTACCACTACTACGATAGTATCACTATCACAACCACAGCCACCACCACTATCAATACCTGCATCGCGATGCATGATACCCTGTCCAAATATTGAAGAAATGGTACCCCGATTGCATCCGCCAAGAAAAATTATCATCTTTGGCACTCACGGACATGATGTCAAGTTTGAAAACATGTATTGGAACAAATTGTGCCCTCTACTGGAGAAGGGGGACATTGTCCTTCGATGGGGGAGGGAAGAGGATGGAAAAAATAGAGTGAACGAGGATGCAATAGTCAAAGATTCTATCCAGTTCCTCAACGAGTCAATTATTGTGAGCAAATTGTCCAAAGCGCAAGCACGTCCCAAAGAAATACATTTGCTCGAAATGGTGCGATTAGAACAGGATCGGACAGTGGCATACAAGGGAGAAACACCCGTGTCCTATCTCGTCGGGGGCGGATCACCGGATGTGTACGCGTTAGTAAAACCCTTTCTCGCATCCTCCTCCTCCTCCCTCAACGCCACGCCGTTTGCCATCGTGGGTCATGCCGGGAACGATGCCGGATGTGCCCACTATGCAACCATGATTCAACGGGCAATGGAAAATGGTGTAACGCAAGCGCTCGCGGAAGGATGCGATATTCTACGCCATGCTGTGGGATACGAACATCAGGATATTGGTCGAACGTTGGGCAAATGGAATGATGCCGGGGGGAAGCTTTCGTCGTACCTGCTCAAAATTTCCTCTCGAATTTATTACAAGCGAGATGCAATAACCAAGAATGGATTCGTCGTTGATCACATTATTGACTCTATGGATTGGAATGCGATGGATACATGGGTAACCATGGAGGCTACGCGGATGGGGATACCAACACCAACAGTGAATGCTTCACTGGAATCGAGGTTCCTCAGCGTGATGAAGGATGAGCGAGTGGAGGCATCTACCATCCTCAAGGTGCCAGAGGGTAACGATACGCCGAGTGTGTTAAAGGATCAAATAGTGGAAGATCTTCAAAATGCAATCTACTGCACCTGGTTGTGCGTTGTGGCGGAGTGCTTGGCCGTGTTACAGGCAGCATCCGAGATGGAATCTTGGGATGTAAATTTGGCCGATTGCATTCAACTATGGAATCAACCCGGGTCGTTTCTTGAGTCAACATTGCTCAAATATGTACATACTGCATTGTTGAACGAAAAGGAGGAGATGAGAAGTCTGTTGACACTCCCCGACATTGCCTCGCAACTACAAGATCTGCACATGTCCTGGCGAAGGATTGTGACTGTATCCTATGCTAGTGCCATTCCCATTCCTACATTGAGTTCCTCTCTTACATTTTACGATTCTTATCGATCCCGCAGACTTCCCATCAGTCTCATCCGTGCGCAGCGTGACTTTTTCGATGCATCTGGGTATGATCGGAACGGAGAGAAGGGAACGTTCAGCACCTGCTGGGTGAAAGATCACACCCTTGAGCACAAGAAGAGAGAGGCGGCGGCGTTGCAGGGCGGAGGCGAGATCAGTAAGCCAGTGAAGAGGAAATTCGTCAAAAAATCCGACGAAAACTGAGTTTGAATACTACATAATATTGCATTACAATCTACATAATATTATTTGATTGTCTTAATTTGTCGGACCTTCCTTTCTTCCTCCCTCCTCTGCGCAATCCGCTTCCTCATCCTTTCGTTCTCTATTACTTGCATCATGATGGCGTCTAATCCTCCATCGAGTGCACCATTTTCTGCAGCATGCAATATGGCAGCGAGTCCTAAATGAAGCAGTGGCAACCCTCGAGTCAACGCCGTATCCGTTTTGTTCGGGTCAATAATTTTCATTGCCTTTGCACCACCCCAGGTTTCCATGAGAAGCAGGATACATTCGCGATTCGATCCTAATTGTCGGGCAACGTGAGGGCATTTCTCGGCAAGGTTAATTAACGATCCGGCGGCGCGAAAGCATGCTTCCCTCCAAGGACATGATGCTTCGGGAAGAAGTGATGTTGACGCCTTTACCGAGATCGTTGTTTCTGGATTTTCCAAGACGAAGTGCTGTGGCATGAGACGCCGAACAAGAGAGTCGACAAGACCATGATTGAAAAATTCTTGGCAAACATCGGGTGCGCTATGTGACGCGTTCCTCACGGCTCCTAATGCGCTCGTTAACAGTCTCATCTCTTTCTTTCCCCGATCTTGAGTGGATGTCACTTCGAGTACTCGTTGTTTCAGGGATCGAATTTCTTCCCATGTCCATTGGTCGTATCGCTTAACGTATGCACTCAGGATATGGACACCATTTTCGACTTTATTGTCTCCGCACTGGTGCTGAAAGGAAGGTGTCCATCCGAGAATGGCAGCGCGATTTAATGCTGACCCACACGCTAGATCGCGTAGAGCTCCAATACATGAATTTGCCAGATCAATGGACGACATCTCCAACTCGTTTAAAACGATATCAGAAAAGGCTGACTTGCCTCGAAAAAGAAGATGATTGTCACATAGGGTATCCAAACAAACTTCGTTTGCAGATGTAGTGCATGCTAGTGGTGGGAGGAATGCAACCATCAATCTCCAAAGAGTGTCGAGCAATGCACGAATAGCACCTGCTACTCGCAGAGCATCTCCTCTCGCACCTCGACATTGTGCCATGGTGCCCATTGATGTTTGAACTAACTTATTTTTTCCACGTAAATTTCGTAGATTGCAAATGACGCAGCACCCGCTTTCTCGCGTGCCTATACGGAGACAGGGTGTGTTAATCCGACGTACAATCGCATATGGATCGTCATTATTTCTACCCAAACCAAAGGGTACTGTATTGTCATCTTCGTTCAGCAGTACTACTTCTCGCAGTGCCTTTTCTATGGGTTGAGACGGTTGAGATTGATTGCTCTCGTTTCCTACGTTATTAACATCCCATTGGAAGCGGAGAAAGTTGTTCTCGTTGTCGACGCTGTCATCATTCATCGTCGTCGTCGTCGACGTCGTCGTCGTCAATCATGATGAGAGAAGTTGTTGTGGTAGAATCGAGTGGATGAGAGAATGTTGTTATGGTAGAATCGAGTGGTGCCGCCGGCCACCACTGTTTGTTTTCTCGACTTTAACGTGGGAATTAGTATAGATTTGCCAGTACTCGTCGGAACTTCTTGTCCCGGGCTGCCTCGAGAACACACCATTACCAGCAAGTGAAGAAGATGAAAATTCTTCGTTGTCGTTCTTCATTCACATCATCATTCACGCGGTTTTCAGCTTTGTGCACCACAATAATTCTGCTCTTCTTCACCTCTTTCCATTCTCTCTTTGTTACTACCAAAAATAGAATGTCCCTGGATGACGAGCCCGTAATCATTTCCGACAAGGATTTCACTCCCACCCCCGCATCTTCCCCGGCCCCATCGCTCGGGGGGGAGGAGAAGTCGGATGAGGCCGCGGTTTTGAAATCCAAAGTCATCGATGCCGCAGGTTATGGGGCCGACGCCAACGAGCTCAACAATTCGGCAATCGTTTCCGACAATGAAGACGATAACGAGGACGATGTAGATATCGGGTCAGAGCTCAGATTCCTACCCACTCCCGAGGATGTCAACGCAGTCGAAGAATTGGGCCTCTCCATTTCCGACATGGCCGTCGCAGTCGCAGCGGCCCCTCCGACTTCTTCGTCCATTCCCCTTCCCGATGTTCCCTCGGCGCGCCAAATCGTATCCATCGGGACAGAGAGCGACTCCTACGCCTTCACATTCCACGAAGAGGAATTGAATGCCATTCTAAGACGAATCCCCGCGGGATGGAAGGTGTGCGTCGTGTCGGTGGTGGGAGCCTTCCGAACGGGCAAATCCTTTTTGTTGAGTTGGTTCCTTCGATATTTGGAAGCGCATTGCGTTCAGAGGGGTAGACATGACACGGCGAGGATTAATTCGCATTCGGAAAAGGACAATGGCAAAAAATGGTACGAGCGAGTGCAGACTTTGAATCAGCACGAGGGATCGTTCGATTGGAGGGGAGGAAAGGAACGCAATACCACGGGAATGTGGATGTGGAGCGATCCATACTTTCTTCCTCGACCCTCGTCGGGGGATCAGGTGGCTGTTCTATTGGTGGATACGCAAGGGATGTTTGACCATGAAACGACAGTGGGGTTGACCGCGGCTATATTTGGTCTCAGTACTTTGCTTAGCAGCTATCAGATTTACAATGTAGATAAGAGAATTCAGGAAGATAATTTGCAGCAGCTGGCGTTGTTCTCAGAATATGGTCGCATTGCGTTTGAGGTGGAAGAAAAAGGAGCGGCAACCAAGGATGAACCTGAAGAATGCGGAGAACCAGCAGATGCAGCCGAGGAAAAGAAAATCACCGGTACACATCAACCATTTCAGAGAATTGAGTTTCTGGTACGCGATTGGCAGAACTTTGACACTGAAGACGAGGCAGACATTGCTTCGATGGAGGCTGAAATGGATGCCTATCTTGAACATGTGACTGCTGAACGCGAGGCATCAGACTTGAAAGCCACCCGGGATCAAATAACGTCCTGTTTTGAAGAGATTGGATGTTTTATGATGACACACCCTGGCTTCGGTGTCATCAAGAATAAATACGACGGAGATGTGAGCAAAATCGAACCCTTGTTTATGCGGCTTTTGGACCGTTATTGCCATCGTGTATTTAACACAACTGGCGTAGACGCTGATGGCAACAGGAGCCCGACCCTCAAGCCAAAGACCGTCCGCGGAAGGGAACTTAGCGCTGTTGAGCTTGGCACGTACATAAAATCTTACGCGCAAATGTTTGAGGAAATTGGTGCGCACTTCCCCAAGGCTGAAACTATGTTGGAGGCCACGTCGAAGGCTAACAATGCAAATGCTGTCAATGCAAGTGTAGACGTTTACACAGATCTCATGAATGTTATTGCCGGTCCACATGTGAATGACTACCACAGACCAAATGATCTGTTAGCCAAGCATCAGGAAGCATCCAGCAAGGCGATTGCTGCATTTGATGATATTGCTAACTTTGGCAATCGGAAGGCGATTGAAGAAGCACGAGCCAAAGTGATGCAAAAAATTGCAAAAGATTTCGACGTGTTTATGTCCTTGAACGATGGGAGAAATCCACTGCTTGGGTTTGAAACGTAAGTCGGGGTTTCAAGTATTGTATCATCGGTTGCCTGATAACACTAATCTTGTTGCTTCTTGGGCCACTCAACTTTAGGTACCTGTTACCAATGGTTGTTGCTTGCATATCTTTAGTTCTCCGTTGGGTTGCCGATTTTACCTGTTCTGACTGGTCCCAAACTTGCCGCGCATCTTCTGATGTGCTGTCTCACATTTACATGGTGGTGTTCTTCTTTTTGGTGATTGTAGCATCGACCAAAGCGAAACAAATATCCGATGTGATTGACAGAGTCAAGACTGCCTATTGCATGTTGACTGATTCTCACTCGAAAGCAAAAAATGATTGATTGAATAGCCAATGAGGACAGCAAAATGCAGTAATGTTGAAATACAGAGTAACATCATTTATTTTACAGTAGAGATATCTCCCTTACGTGTCAATTTTTCAACCTTCTTCAGTACCACGCTGTCGTCTAAGCCACTCACTCTCCAAGCCATTTGAGAAAGTAAAGTTAGATAACAGAATATTCCTACACAAGTTACTGCTAAATCTGGCAGATTTGTCGGGCTTGAAGAGTTGGAGCAGATCTCTCATTCATCCAATACTTTAATATGCACAGCAATAATTAAATAATGCAATGAGACAAAAAGATTGATACCATGATCGGAAGCAGACTTACAAAAAAGTTATTTAACTTAAGTTACAGGAAAGTTAAAGTTATGCAAAAGTTATAACTTTTAGAATCTTTCATTATTTTCAGCTATAACTTTAACTTAACTTTTAACTTTGTATATTTAGTGAACCCTTAACTTTAACTTAACTTTCATCTTTTGCTACTTAACGAAGCTGTAACTTTAACTTAACTTATGCCTTTTTATTAATTTCCATCAATAACTTCAACTTAACTTTCCACTCTTTGTGGATTTGATTTAGTCGACTTTCACTTCACTTTTAACTTATATGTCTTTTTTTGTATTTAACTTTTGATTTAACTTCTTCTTATGAGAATAGAGAGAGTCGGGTCCTTCCTTGTCTTTGTCTTTGTCTTTTTCATCATCATCCAGCCACATCAACAATTGAGACTGAGACAGCACTAAGCCTCAATCTGCTCCTGCCACCACAAGCACTTACTGCCACGCACCACACCACCACGCACCACACCACCACGCACTGCCCCCCAGGCACCACCACCATTTGCCGTCATCACCAAACCACCGTCCCCACTACCATCACCACTGCCATCGCCGCCGTTGCCGGTCGCCACTGCCGTTGCCATTGCTGTTGCCGTTTCTGTTGCCGTCGCCATCGCCGTCGCCGTTGCTTGCCACTGCCGTCACCACGCCACCGGTCGCTGCTGCCGCCGCCGTCGCCGTCGCTGTCGCTGTTCGCCACTGCCTGCCATCAAACTCGCCGTCGCCACTGCCATCAAACCACCACGCCACTGCCGTCGCCGTCTCAGTCGCCGTCGCTGTTCGCCTCTGCCGTCGCCTCTGCCGTTGCCGTCACAGTCGCCGTCGCTGTTTGCCGTCGCCACTGCCGTCGCCATTGCAGCCGCAGTCGCTGTCGCTGTTCGCCGTTGCCACTGCCA
>JALLBB010000280.1:0-18303 GCA_036939735.1 Discostella stelligera | reverse complement strand
CCAGGCACCCCAGCCCTGTAATCATAGTTACAGTGCTCCATGGGCCTACGTCATCTTCTAAGATCTTCATGTAATCAATACAACTATCATCCATATTTGAAAGAAATTGCTCTTGTTGTCACTCTAGTGAGAGTTGGAAACATTGTCATCGTCAGAGGAGGAGGATGATGAATAAAAGACACTTGGCAGTTGAAAAAATAGCTGGCTTTTAGAATTGGTATACCATTATCCATTGTCAATGTATCATTTTGAATAGAATGGCATCACTTAATCATAGTGTTAATTAAATCCTATTTAGTAAACCACATTAATCACTAGAGTAAAAACTTGGTTTCATTATTTTACAAAGATAACAAAAACCAAGTACAGTTTTAATCTTACAGAGCTAAAATTGTGCTGGACAAGAAAAGATTGTGAAATTGCATTGTCAAGCAAAAATGTTCTTGTCAATTTGGCTGCGCTTAAAATGAAAACTTATTACAACTTTTGCTTTTCCCTCCCAATCCAGTAATAAAAAATTTAACACAGAGTGATTGTAATTTGAGTGTTGTGGGGCAGTACCAATGGACAACCAATGGCAAATCCATTCCTCATGGTCAATTGAAGCATGCTTGATCTTACCTGCTTGTTCCATACTCCACATACAACGAAAAACATTTTATGCTTCCTTCCATCATCAAAAGCTGGTCCAATCAGATTTGACTCTAACAGATTGAGCAAACAACATTGTAATTTGGCTATTGGGCATCAATCAGAAGGAAATGAAGACAATTCTGGGCAATTGGACAAATTATTTTTTATCAACAGTCATAATTCATTCATGGACACAATTGAACTCAAATTCTGTACTACCAATACCACAATGAGTGGAGAGTGGGAAGACGCTACATAGGAGAGCAAGAAAACAGTCACCACTTACCCATAAAGCAACAAAAGATGACCACAAAGAAACAGCCCCTTGTATTTGTCCTGACACCTTTAGTCTTGATGATGCAAATTTCATCTCTCATGCCCGGCCTGGCCTTTTCTTTTGCCTTCTGAGTTTTTTGGGAGTAAGCAGAAGGAGATGGAGAAGAAACACAAATTCTAATCTCTATTGGGACATGCAAAGCAGCTGCATCTACAAATACAGGGTTTGGTGAGTCTAAAAGGTTTCCAAGTTGTGAACTGATGAAACCATTTTGATTCATTAAGCTTCAATTTGTACCCATAGTCTGAGGTTGGTTGTTGGATGGAGTAGACTCAAGACAGACAGTAATATTTTCTGGGATATTGACACTCAAAGAATCATGAGTTCTAGTTTTATTAGTAACCTTGGATGACTCAAAAATATACTTTCATTTTCAGAGTTATGGAGATTCTAACCAACATGCTTGGACCTTGCAGGAGAACAAGGGTTGATACTACTCTTGAATGCATAGTGATGACAAATGAGCAATTTTACAGTCTAGCAGTGAATGATACAGGTTTTCTTCAAGTGGGCTTATGGCTGTGGCTGGGGACTTTTATTCCATAAATGAATCCTTTTTTGGTCTGTATTAATGGTCAATTGTTCAATCTTGAATGTAGGAGATTCAGAAAACTGTGTCAAACCCCTGACTTAAGCAAGCAAAGCAGACATCCTGCTATGACTGAATCCACACAGTACCTTTTTAATAATACTTGGCATTTCAAAACATAATAATTGTTTTTGTTTCTGTCTTGCTGGACAGTTTGGTGTCACCAAATCATGTAATACATCTACCAATCCCTGACAAAATAACATTCTACATAGAATTTTGGTAGAGTATATTTTATTTTTATTATCTTCAAACCTACATGTTGCCAACCATCAATGCCATATCACCAGTCCATGTGGCACCTCCTTCAAGAGTCACTGGGTTAAACTGATTAGATTAAATACATTTTACATCAAGGTGATTAATTATTCATAGGACGAGGAAAAAAAGATACAATTGATTCAGGGAGACTCACCTTGACGCTTTCAACACAGACAAAGTTGTTGTATCCCATGCCTTCATTACCATATGGGTTCCAGAGCACAGTGTCTTCATATCCAGCAGTGTTTGATACAGTTAGCTGTTAAGTAGGATAGCATGCTTAGAGCTTTAGCTTCGATCTCAATGGGAGTGAAAAAATCACAACAAAATGATGATTTATACTCACAGTCTTTCCAAGTCCCGAGTCTTTAAGGATGGGATCATTCACACCCATGTACACGCGGTCGTATTCTTCCGATATGGTGATCTCTTCCCGATCCTCAGTCTGAATTTCTCCGCCACCAACCATCTTGTTCAAAAACTCCTTACCCTGGAACGATCCAGCAATCGACAAGTTGTCCAACGCCGACACAGTAAAGTAGGAATGCAGGGCGGCTTGGAAATCGAAGCTTTCTTCACCTTTATTTTCGACTAACATCTTCGTCGAAAGTTTATCGTCCTCGAGAGCCACCGAGAATGTGCACAAAAATTCCTTGTCCCACATGGCCTTCGTGTAGTCACTAGGAGCCATTTCAAGTTCCACGGTGTTGTCTGTCATGGATTTCACAGTCCAGTTTACATTTCTGGCAAATCCATGCTGTTGGATTTCCCCGGGTCCAAATTGAGGCCAGCAGTGGGAAAGACCCCCGCTGATTGGCTTGGATCCATCCATCTTCGCGTCAGGCCGAACAGCGATGTAGTCCTGGCCGCCCACCACGTACGAAGTTACCACACCACCAAATAGGTAGACATCGGAAGTATCTCCATTGGCATTGACTAACCTGACATATTCAAGTCCTTCGTCGTTGGTCATGAGTCCAGCAGATTTAGCAGCAGTGGTTGCCGTATCCTCGGATGCGGCCGTGCTTCCATAGCCACGTGCTTCCGCCCACTTGGTTCGGGAGACGGTCTTGGCCTTGTTCTTGCTCGCGCCCAACACGACGGAGGAACGAGAGAAGACAGCATTGGTAGCAATGGGGTTAGTAGAGAACCCATTTGCGGACGCGAGTGCGGCAGCCAGAATAGAAAGAGATAACTTCATGGTTTCGTAGATGCTGAAGGTACTACTATTACTATGAATGAATCAAATTTTAGTTAGTAGAGAAGCACCTACTACCTGGCGCTCAAGAGATAGCGAGCGGAGAATGACGTACTCTAGTACCTGGCACGATATTATGGCGGGAGCAACTTGAATCTTTTACGTATTCTACGAACACTAGATATTTTATTAAGGGAAAGTCCATCAATCATCATGGTTCGTTAAAGTACCGTCTGTTGATCAAATAACTGCAATGTCACGCTTGCCATAAATCCCGGCCAGCTGCCATGCTCTCTCACATACACACCGCTACTTCCCTTCATCAACAATTGAGCCATATCGGTATTCAACATATCCAGCTTCGTCTTCTTCTTCGGTGACCACTTGAAAACCAAATGATCCTCCTCTCGTTCGCCGTACACAGATCGAACCGTAAATATTTGACAATCGTTCTCACTATCTTGGGTCATATCAATCTTGAATCCCGTGATTAGGTAAACGCCCTGTCGAAAGAGGGCGATTTGATTGCGGAATTGTTCCTTCAGACGGGAGTGTAGCTTTTGTATGTCGACGGAATCAGTTGGTCCACCGTGAGTACCGCTACTCATGGAATCGAGACTGCCTCTATCCTTGACCGGGGCGGGCGTCGTAGTCGTCGCGGAAGATTTGACTTCACTCTGTTGAGTCGAGGCTGCCGCCGTTGAAGTTCCACCCGAAGCAACACTTTCCGACTCCCCAAGCTTTCGCTTCAATGAATCAATTTCCATCTGATACTTCTCCCTCACTGCATCCATTGCAGGGTTGCATTTCATATGCAAAACGCGCGTCACATCCGAATTGTACATCCCTTTTCCAGCCAATGTCTCGGCTTGACAGGCACGAGCCTCGGCCTTTTCGGCCTTGGCTCGTTCCTCTAATACGGCATTGCGTAACTTACCGTACTTGACAAGCACTTGATCGTGCTCAGTCTTGAATGCTTGATGCTCCTCCCGAAGTTTGGAAATAGTGTCCTCAAGGTTCCTCTTGGTTTCGGACAATAATTGAATCTCTTCATGGGCGGAATTAAGACTTAGCTTCAATCCCTCTGCATTATTGTTGTTCTTCATGGTTGTCCTTCCAAACGAGGCTGACGACGCCGACCCCGACGACTTGTTCGATTGCAAAGTCTTCTCCTCCTGCAACTCATATGTGTCCAACAACGACCGCATGCCCTCCGTTTCCCTCTTCCAAATATGTTGCTGTGCGACAATTCGACGATTTTCAAGCTCCAGTGCATCCATGCTCGTCTCCTGGTCTTTTACCTTCTTTTCCAAAGTAGACACAGACTCTAATGATTTGTTCAATTGTGCTTCTAATGCTTGACAACGACGCAAGTGCTTTTCGGATACGTGGGTAATATGCACAATTTCATCGTCTTTTGCTTGGATGGAACGTTTGAGATGATTAAATTTGGAAATGACCGTTGCGATTTCGGGGGGGACTGCAAGAGGAAACGAATAGGGATGATCCTTCCCAACAACATCGTCGATAACACCAGCATCATTCGAATTGTCTCGTAACACAAAGGTTTCATCCACAATAACCTTCCTAAATTCCATCCAGCGACAATGGGTCTCCTTCCCCGCCTCAACCTGTCGCGTTAATTCCGATACCTCTTTCTCAAGCTGGGTCACACGTCGTTGCGATGATGCGGCTCGTTCTTTCAATTGGATCACATCCGCAACACGATGTTTCATATTGTCCACTTGTCGCTGGAAATCTCGATTGGCACGTTCCGTTTCGGCAAGTTTGATACGCAAATCTCTAGCTATGATTTCTGGTTTGGTATCATAACTACCGATAATAGTACCACTGTTGCGTTGAACATTATCTAATTTCAGTTCAGCATTCTTGGCACGTTCTTCGGCTGAGACGCGACGTTCCTCCGACTCGAATAAACTTGTTTCTAACGCCTTGACTTGATGATTGGCAGCATCGAGACGTTGTTGGAGTAGTCGGCAGCATCTGCAACGACTTTTACCAGTATTGTCGTCATTCCCACTACTTGTTTCGTCATTTTCATCTTCCTCGTGGTGGCGGTAGTCGTCGTCGTCGTCGTCGTCGTCCCCTTTGCCATCTTCATCCTCATCACTAAATTCCAGTTCGCTCCCACGGTCACCACCACCACCACCACCCCCCATTTTCTTTTCATGCAATCTATGTTCCATCTCCTCCCATCGCTCTTCATACCACTGAATTCGTTCCAACCACATATTTCGCGACTCTTCCATTTGCTGAGCATGCTGATCTACCTGCTTTCTTAATTCATTAATGAGTTCTTGGTCTTGATTAATCTCTTCGAGAGCATCGCACAATTGTCGTTTGAGACGTGATTCGTTGCGAGTGGAGTTGGTGCGCTCGAGGGAGCGGATGGATTGGGAGTGGGATAGTTCCGAACGGAGGGATGCGATTTCGGTTTGTAAGAATTGGACGGTGGGACTGTTGTGGGAAGTGGTGACTAGAGCAGCGGTAGAAGCTGAACTAGTGATGGCGGCGGCGGCGGCGGAGGCAGTGGCGGCCCCATTGGTTGCGTTGGAGATTGCACGAGGAAGAATGGTATTGGAGTTGTCGGCGTAATCGCTGGCTAATGTTAATGCGGATTGCGGTGGGTGGGAGGATTTCTTGCGAGAGTGCGAGGGTGCAGCGTCCTGTGCACGTTCCTCGTCGTGATATTGATGCTGCTGTTGGCGGCCTGCTGTCTCGAGGCGGGGGCGCTTGCGGAACTCTTGCATGATACTCTCTTTTCTGTTATTATGCGGTCTCTGTTGTCTGTTATCTGCTGCTGCTGCTGCTGCTGCTGTTGCTGTTGCTGCTGGATCCTTCATGCAGACAACGACGACAATGATCTTGTAGATACAATACACGTAGTGCGGTGGTGTATGGTAGTTTAGTTACGGGGAGGCTGCGGACCCCTACGACAACTGATGACCATTGAAGGACAGACATCATGCTGGAATCTTCGACGCAAATTATTGTATTCTCAACCTCGTCTGTCCATCCCTCAGAAGATTGTAAGTGATTTTTGTAGGCAAAAGCTGCTGGCAGCGGCTCAGCAATATCAAGGAATAATAATCCTATTCCAATCTCTGCACATTGATTGCTATTATCGTTGGGGGTGCCATGGATAGTATTCTAAGCATGGAAAGTCCTCCCTTCCGTCCTCGTGCTGCCGGCGGATTCCTTGGCAACGGTGCAGGCGGCGGCAACGGCAATGGCATCAACGGTGGCAACCCCTTCTCGCCCAGCGGCGGCAGTGGCTTCACCAGCCCCTATCGAAGCAGCAATGCTGGACAACGAGGTGGAAATGGATCTCATTCGCCAATGCTGGGAACAGGAGAGAGTTATAGTAATGTGGTGAAGAGCTATTCGTTCCAAACTCCCAGTGGGTAAGTTTCATTTTCAATTTCTTTGTTGTGTCTCATAAAATTCTTAGAGACAAGATTGGAGGGGGATGGTATTACTACCCTGTTTCTATTCTTCTCAAATAATCTCTGGCTCGTCATCACCACTCGACAATTTCACATCCTTTCTCGTCCGAGATCGCACACATCCTCTCACCGTTGCTCTTTCATCGTCGATTCCAAAAAAATGAAACAAAGGGAAACCTTGGAAATCCGCAACGTCTGGGATGAAAACGTCGAAGAAGAGATGGCCATCATACGCGAACTCATCGAAACCCATCCCTACGTGGCCATGGACACTGAATTTCCAGGGGTGGTTGCCCGACCCGTCTCGGAAACGTTCTCTCCCGACTTTCATTACAAATCGCTAAAATGCAATGTCGACTTACTCAAAATCATCCAATTGGGATTAACATTCGCAGATGAACATGGAAATTATGCAAAGGGATGTCCATGCTGGCAGTTTAATTTCAAGTTCGATTTGAAGGATGACATGTTTGCTCAGGATTCGATAGACTTGTTGGTAGCGTCAGGTATTTCCTTTGAAGATCATGCCTCGCGGGGGATCGATCCTTTGCATTTTGGGGAGTTGTTGGTCGTTAGCGGATTGGTGTTAGATGATCGTGTCAAGTGGGTTTCCTTCCACTCGGGTTATGATTATGCCTACTTGCTCAAGGTATTGACCACGCAGGATCTACCCAAGGATGAGAAGTCGTTCTTCGAATTGCTCAAGATATATTTTCCCACGATATACGACATCAAGTACATGACGAGTTTGTGCGATGGACATTTTGGTGGTTTGCAGCGTCTTGCGGATGATTTGAAATGTCCACGGATTGGACCGGAACATCAAGCAGGGTCGGATTCTCTCCTTACGATGGTGACGTACTTTGCCCTGGCGAAGGCGAAATTTACCGATGCCAATGGCAATATTGATGATACGAAATATAAGAATGAATTGTATGGGTATGGGAACAACCATACTGTGAGAAAGGGACCGATGGCAATATCGCATAGCACTCTCAATGGATGCGGAGACTCATTCAGTTAATATGACTGAATTATTTTTACATGGAACACCTGACACGATTAACTACATACTACTAGCACTGTTAACTATTGTGTAAATTGCTTCATCAAAGTCCGACGATGTGACTGATAGGCCCTCCAGCGCTTCCGCCCCAGAGTACCGTCGAATAGAGATCATACAGGCATGCCGACAAACGCCCTCAATTTGAGCACAGGTCGCCTTGGACCTTTCGAGTCTGTCACTCAGTTCAACAATATCTACAGAACTATCAATGGGCATCTTTGCAGTTTGAAGCATCAGAATCTTGTGAATGCAGGAGGACTTTGGGTATGATAGCAGAACGTGCTCCTCGAGACGACCTGGTCTCAATAGTGCTGCATCGATGGCATCGAGCCTATTGGTGGCAGCAACAACCAAGACACCCTGCATCCCGCCGACATTCGTAATTCCATCGATCTCGTTCAATAATGTGGTGAGTATTCTAGATTGCACGCCCGATGTTGCGTCCGAATCACCTCCTTCACGATTAAGAGCCAGTGAATCCAATTCGTCAAAGAAGAGAATGCACGGTGAGGCTGCCCGAGCCCGAGAAAATATCGAGCGCAGGATTGCCTCGGAGCCACCTAACCATTGGTTGAATACTTCTGATGCTCTCACCTTCATACAAAAGTCGGAAGGATTGCAGTCGAGGAAAATAGTCAATGGAACTGATAGCTTGTAGATGCATCAAAACGAGATCGCACCACGCCCAAGAAACTTACTTTGACACAATGAAGACCTAACGATGATGCAAGGCACATGGCAGCAGCTGACTTCCCGCATCCACTTGGGCCGTGAAAAAGAACTCCCGAAGGTTTTGACGTTCCAAGAATTCCATCTACCGAACCATCCAGTATCCCGTCACATGAAGATTCGGTTTCCATGATGTGATACTTCCACGGCCGAACAACCGTCCGGTACAGCCGCTTTTTTACTTCATCGTATCCTCCAAAAGTCTTCCACGCCAACTCGAATTCCGTCCTACTATCAATGACGTGATCATTCCCTCCACTATAATCATTCTCGTACAATGTAGCCGGGATGACATCCAGGGACGAAAGTTGAGACGGCACACATGTCCTAGCTGCCTCTTTTACATCCTCCCACAAGACGGTTGCTTCGTTCATTGAATAAGTATTGAGTAGCTGCAATTGCACGCGAGCTGCGGCACTAGTTAAGGCATCGGCACAAATCCTGCGAATGTCGGATGCAACGCAGCCGGACGTCCGAGGAGCTAACGACTCGGCCCACCGCCTTGCCCTATTGTCCACTACAGTTACTACCTCATCGTGAGGAGGTAGGGTGGAGAGCCAAAACTCAAAGATCTTTCTTCGTTGAACGAGTGTGGGCGGGAGCATCGAAACCACCTTCTCAAATCTGCCCACTCGAGCGAGACATTGTGGAAGTTGGGCCCATGATGCGCGAGATATGCCGAGCACGAAACATCTTTGAGACTTATCGTTGATGGCGTTATCCGTGAGGTGAATGATAGCATCGAGCGCTCGGAGCTTTTCCGACTCAATGTGGGACGACGTGTCCGTTTCATCGACATCAGCGATGACAGCATCGAGATCATCGATAATTAGCAGCCTTTCTGGGAAGGTGCTTTTACCGCTGATGACATTTCCATGCTTTTCAGCGTGATGGTGAAAGTTCGTGCCGCTACTATGGCGAGCAAAAGGAAGTGGTGACCTGCCAAGAAGGACATCATTGGCGGAAATGATTGATGTCGTTATGGACGAAAATGTTGACGATGACAATTCACGCTCGAACCACGAGGCCTGTTGCAAGCAAAAATAGTTCAGATGTGCAATTAGGAAGTCATCATGACAGGAAAAAGAAAAGAAAGTACACACCATTCTAGTCTTGCCCACTCCCGAGCAGCCTGACAGCAGTACTGCTGTAGGATATGCATCTGGATTGTTCATCATCCTCGCAAGTACTAGCAGCTCCTCGAGAATGGGTTCATATCCAGGACATATGAAATGAATATTGCTTTGGTCCAGTTCCAATGTACCACCATCGAAGCGACTAGAAGGACTTGGTATTGTTCGAATATTGCTCGCCTCATCCGTGGGAAGTCCATTTGGTTCAACGGTATCGACTTCGTTGTTGTCGTTGTCGTCATTGTGTAGCTGCCCAGGGAAAGGCGGATCCAGTACAACATCGAACGAACAACATGTCGAAAAGCGAAGATACTTTGCCCTTACTGCTTGCGTTGTTGCCACATCTGAAGTGTCGCCACCTCCTGTCGAAATGAAAATTTTGCCCACCATGAAAAAGACCACAGTTCGATTGCTTTCGAAATCTTCGCTGCAGTAATCATCCTGCATTCCCAAGTCATCATCCACATTTTCATCCATGTCTATCCCAACGATTCCACCCTCTACAATTATTGTCACGTCAGCTAGTTGGTTTCGAATTCTTTGATACTCCACTCTGCCCTCCCGTGCTAATAGAACATGCTGCTGCCCTCTTGAACTATCCGCGACATTTGCTCTATTGAAGAGATTTCTACCCTTTGCGTTGGTGCCACACATGTATTCGAGATGAATCGCAGCATGGTATGATTTCATAATATGACCATCGTGATTTTCATGATCGTCAGTATTATCATTCCCAGTGCCGTCGGTTACGTTGTTGTTGAGTAGTTCCAAAGAACCCGTGATTGTCGCTGTACCGTACAGTGTCATTTCAGTCATCGAACTACTGTCCATAGTCGGAAGCAATACTACTGGAATGATTGTTTGTGGATGATTCTTGTCATGGTAACAGGCCTGCGTCGAATGATGACGATTCCATCTGCTTTTCATCGCCGATGAGTTTGATGATGGCGAGGATGATGACGACGCCATGATGGATGATGTGATGAGTAGTACATGCATCATGATGGGATGAAGATGGATAATCGCAGATTCTAGTACCTCCTTCTCTTCGTTTGAACTGTCTCTTGTATCAAGACATTCATCCTTTACTGAATGTAAGTTTCCGTCGTCTTCTTCTTCTTCATCATCATCGTCGTCACTATCACTCCATGGGAGAAGGCAGATTGGCATTCCCACTCCTGCCATTCCATGACGAGGTTGAGCCGCTTCGTTCTCCGATTGTAAAGAGCCGTTTGAGAGTGTTGTCGAGGATGCCGTCGATGGTGGTGGCGGTGCATCGAGACGAAGGTATGCCGCCACATCATGAACCTGAGGCTTGGTCGACCGCAACGCAATTAATGAAGACGGCGTCGATTCATCGATGTCGCTTCTACTACTACTAATACTATTATGAATATGGCACTCTAGAATGTTGTCGAGGAAAGAGCGTGAAACGTACCCCACGTTCATGGTTCCTAATTCTTCATTGCTCCAGGTCCGTTGGGCCTTCCAAATGGCGGGAACTTGGGAGAGCACACATTATCGTACAGAGAGGGTACACAACCTATCTTCTACAGCTACAGCCACTATTACTACTACGGTCTACTACTATCCCCTCCCAGTAAAAACGGCACCATGACGACGACGACGACGACGAAAAGAAGAAGTGGTCACTGCCGAACCACAACAGCAGCAAGTCCGTCATCGTCGTCTTCCTGCCTCCTCTTTTTCCTGGCTCTTAACACGTTTTCATCATCGTCTCCGTCTCCCAAGATCTTCGCCAGTGCCGATCTTCCCCTTGGACTTGGAGCGATCGCAGTGCTTCCACTGCAGACATCAGCGACAACAACATCTTCACCCGCCCCATCGTTATCGACAGCAGAATCGAACGCAAATACTAGCAGTGGTAGCAGTAGTATTAGTAGCATTCGAACCTCGCCGTTGTCATCATCATCACGTGCCAGGATTGCATCCTTCGTTCGAAAACATCTCTTCCCCTATTCGCATCATCATAATCATCGTGGCCCTGCGTCATTATCAACATCAACAGCGGCAAAAACAACAGTTGGCGTGACAGCAGCAACAGTGCGAGGTCGAAGAAGTACAGCATCATCATCATCATCATTCCTGCTCGTAAGATCAATATCCCTCCACTGCTTTCGTCTACTACTCGCTGGATACATCGCCACGGCAACTTACAATATACTTAAAGAGATTTGGGACGATGTCCAATCGGAATTTTTGTCAGCACGACAGCGACAGCGTCGGGGATCGGGGGGGCGTATATTTGGTATTGGGGGCGGTGTTGGTACTAGCGAGGAAGATGATGTGAGAGAAGAGCAAGACATGCCGTACTTTTCTTCCCCCTCGTTGTCATCAGGGGAATATTTGTTTGGCAATGATTATGACGATGAAGATGAAGATATCGAAGAGGATGCCGATGGGAAGGGTACAGATATTGATGATGATGACTATGATGATGATGAGATGCAAGAAGACAATGCGATTCATGATTCGCAATGTTTTTTGCCATCCGAAAAGAAAACACGGCGTAGCAGTGGTAGCAGTAGTAAGCGACAAAATTCACGATTCCGACCATATCGACGCGATGATGACGACGACGACGAAGACAACAACGATGTGGTATCATCTCGCCGACAACTTACGCCGCAAATGGTAGCAACACGTGAAATGGCACAACGGTTGCATTCTGCAGGCTTACCCTACGCTTTCGAAGTGAAGAAGATGGAGAAAAGGAATGGCGATCGCAGTCGTCGGCGCGGACGTGCAACCCTCGCTACTACCGTGGAAGATGTATTGCAATCACTAACACGTGCGGAGGGGAATATATTGTCGCAGACTCTACTTTCGCCGCTGGATGATGGCATGGTCGTTGGATCCTCGTCGTCGGCGACCATAGCTGGATTGGACAATGGTGAAGAGGAAGAGGAGGAGGGTGACATGGTCTCTTCTGCCGCCGCCGCTTGGAATGCCATTGGTGGTCTGACTGATGCAAAAGAATCGCTCCTCGACTTGGCTTTCCCGCTGCTGCCAACAGCGTCAACTCAGTCCAACAATAGCAATGATTTCTACGGCGGCCTCCTCTCCAATCCCCCCGGAGTACTACTCTACGGTCCCCCCGGTTGCGGAAAAGGCCTCCTAGTGCGCGCACTAGCGTCAACAATCCATGCGCGGTTCTTAGTGGTATCTCCTTCAGTCCTACTACGCAAGTTGGGAAGACGAATTTAAATGTCAGGGCTTTGTTTTCCGTGGCGCGTAAATTATCACCGACGGTCATATTTGTAGACGAACTCGATGGACTATTCCGAGAGCGTGGCGGAGAAGATCATGATGTCGGACGAGATCTGAAGACGGAGTTTTTGCAATTGTGGGATGGGATACGAAATCATAATCATCATGTGTACGGGGGTGGCGGTGGTGTATCATCGTCGTCGCCGTCGTCGTCGTCCATCCTAGTCATCGGTGCTACCAACCGTCCCTTCGACGTCGATCCTGCCTTCTTGAGACGTATGCCACGAAAAATTTACGTCGGTTTGCCCGATTATGATTCTCGAGTATCAGTATTGCAAGGAATGTTATCTCGCGTCCCCCTGGATGAAAACTTTGATTTGGCATTAGTTGCCGCGAAGACTGCGGGATACTCTCCCTCGGATCTGCGTGAGGTATTGCAGACTGCGGCACTGTTTCCGCTGAGGGAGGCACGTGCCGAGGCAATAAGGAACTCCTCTACTTCCTCTTCTTCTGCTGCTGATAATGACATGGATCATAAGGGGGAAAAGGAGGTGAGGGTGATGCCGATAATGCCACCACTTCGTAGTCTACACACGGAGGATGTCCTACGTGCCTTAGAGGTATCGAGGCCCACCCACTTCAGTCGGAAGTATCGAAAAGACTTGATGAATTATATACGGAACTCGGGTGCGTCGTCTCCTCAGAGGGAGGTGGATCGAGGAGAGGACTGTCTACCTCCATCAGTGATTGATGCGAGTGCAAATTACTACACCAATAATGACAGTTTGTTCGATGGGTCAACTAAACAACAAGGAGAAACAGACAGCTCGTCTGATGAGGCTGAATCATCAGATAGCGACTATGATGATTTATAGTGTAAAAATAATGTGATTGATTTTTCTTCCCATGCAGCATGGTTGGGTGCTGCTTCACGGAGGGCAAAAAACAACATAAAAAAGGGGCTGAAAAATTCGGATCACAGGACAACAACAACAAACGCGGCGACAACCATAATCCCCAACACAACACCGTCCTGACGCCAGACACCCAACGCCCTACAATTTGTCCTCTCCTGTTAATAATTATTTTTGTCGGCTGCAATCGAGCAAGGGCAATACGATGCCTGTGATGTGATCAGGGCACCTCTCATTCTCTCTACAGCTCTCTATTATTCCATCACTCAGCCCACAGACGCCGCTGGCAACTACCCACCCACTCCCCCTCCTCCTTTTCTTCAGAGTCAACCCTACACAAGAGAGAGAAAACATCAACTTACGCAATCATAATAGGGGAAGTGCTCCAACTTAATTGATTTGATTGCCTTCTCTCTCTTGAAGAATTGTCACATGAGGGAGTGATGAATGAAAATGACCTGAGAGATAGTTATTAATTTTATCTCCTTCAATTCTCCAATCCTACCTCCAAGGAATCACAGAAGGTGAGTGCGCCAAAGACTGTCGGAGATCATCTCTTCCACCTCAACCCATTTCCTGCGTGAGGTTTTATTTTGCTAGATCCTTGTATTGTATTGCAAATGAAGAAAAATGTAAAACATACTATTGATACATTGATATTATTTTGTTATGATTAATTTCTCATCCAATCAGAACCAACGAGCAGAAGTAAAGAACCAAACCCAAAATGCCAACTATTCATTATGTCGAGAAGAAGTTTATTGAGCAACTTGACATGCTTCCAAAAAGGCCGGCCCACTCCCTCCTTGAAACAAATGGAGAAATGCACGCCCTCAATAAAAATCATGATGACTACAATCAGGCCAAAAACACTGTTCCAGAGGAGCAAAGCACCGCTAATTCAGATTCTGCTATTGCAATTAGACTGTTGCCCTGTTCTCAACAGAGTAGCATTAACCATAGAGGATTCTTGACAAAAAAAGAAACCACAAAACAGGGAGTAAGTGTAGATTTCATTTTCTCATGATACCTATTCATTTATGTCAACATTATGAGTCCGACACCAACCCGGTGTGTCATGGGTTTGCCAGCTCAAAGGTGGTAACAGTGATACGTGATACCATTGATATTGTCTCCTAACATTATTCTTAATCACATTTTAATCTTTACAAAGGAAAAAAGAACTCCATCAGCAAACATAAGGACAGAAGAAAACGAAAACAAGAACAAATACCAATCAGATGATCAAATGACTTTAGTTGCCACTGATAACATATTGTGTAATGGTAATGAAGTAGTTTTTGAGATAAACGAGGCAAAGACACAACTTACAAGTACCCATTATCTTGAACAAAAACATCAAAAAGAACAACGACTGCGCAAAAAGAAGCAAAATCATCAGGGAAACCTTATTTATGTCAAGATAGGAAATACAGACCATCCTGCATTTGAATTATTACAAGATGATGCTCCTGCTGCAACCTCCAAAAATTCAGACTCAATTTGGGTGAAATGGGCATCAAATGGCAAAAAAGAATGTGTCTTCAAACATCAAATAGTAAAAGAAGGCCTTCAAGCCCGAAAGCGCACACGGCCTAATTATTATCATGATCAAAATTCAGGAAAGAGTAATAAGAAGAGCCCCTAATCAAGAAGAGCTCAAAGTCATCACCAGGTTATTGACTGGAATTAGTCTTAAGATGTGGCTGCATACCAGTAATGTTGATTGTCCACAGACAAGCTACCCCAAACCCAATAATTGATGGCCTTTTAGATCAACTCAATCACAATAAAAAAGAAAAAGTAATGACATCAACACCTGAGCTATCAATAAAAATGCAGTGATTACATGGTTGCAATAAAAAGGAGATGAGTCATCCAAGGAAGTTTGAATGAACTCCAGGGTTGCCATCAGCTCTGACTTCTTTGCTTGGAAGATATCTTGTGAACCTGCGTTACTCATTGGTGACCTCTTCTAGGAGTACTTGCCCCCAATGGAGGATGATGGTACAGATTTTGGATACGTCAGGGTCCAATTGGATGGAATAACAGCCCATATTTACATCCAAGGCTGTTGCAAAAATGAGTCCTGATTTTAGGCAAAGGGAAAGGCTTCCTAACAAGCCTCTTGTTTAGTTTCCTAGAATCTGTTAGAAATTCCAAAGTCTTATTTTTCTCTTGTTAGATAAATAACTGTGCAGTCCATTCTGATAAAGGCTGCCATTCTAGTACTCCTAACCTTCATCTCCTAAAGGACCTAAGAAATTGGGTATGCCTGGCCATTTGCTCACTCTTGTTGGAAGGAGGTTGGCGTAGTTTTTTACCTCCAAAAGTTCCATTATTATGTAGCTTGTACTTTGTGAGCAAATCCGGTAGCATTTTTTGTTCTTTGGAACTTAGGTGAGTACAGCTGTATCATACTACTGCTTGGGGGTCTGCCTTTTTGTAATCAGCATGTAGAATGTGCATTACATGCTTGGTTGCTTCCTCTGTGCTTTTTGGTCCTCTTGCCTTAGTTAAGCTATTAGTGAAAGATATTGCTTTGTACCTAGATGCAGGCATATGGTTGATGGATGTCATTATTGACAGTATAATCTCAACTATGGTAATTATCTTTTGTTTAAAGTCTAAGATGATCCCTAACTCATGAATGAAATAAATCATTGGTTGCTCCACTGTCCGTCCATCATATTGAACAACATCTGGTTGAATTTTTATCCACTTGCTGTTGCTGTACTGATAGAATTTCAATTGCAGCTGGCCCTTCCTTTTTGTTTAGAAGTTCTCATTTGCCGTGCACCATGACAGACCATGACTTTGGCACCTGCCTAGTCAAAATTAGAAAATATTTGTCTGATCCCTTTTTGTTGAACAGAAGGTCCCCATCAGAGCCATTGTCTAGTAGGACTCTGGCCAACTTTTTCATTGGAACCTTTTTGTTATTACAGTGGTGTATTTTCTTCTCTGTCATTATAGCCATCACGGCAGTCATTCCTGGTTTTTGGTCTGAACCGAGGAGTGTTTTTGCTGTTTGTTAAAAGTATTGCATTGTGGTGAGCTTTGATGCTCATGAGTGGTATTAATCAGATCAGAGGGAGTGTAGATATCTAATTTGGTCTTTTTAGACTTATTAATTCCTACTCATTCTAGATGTACTAGGTCTCCTGTACCACTCAACCCAATTCCCATTTAGAATTGGAATCACTCACTTCTGTTGTAGCATTCCTTCTTACATGAAGAGGAGGTGGTACTCTTCTTGATTGCTATCTCCATGTCAAGAGATGGTTCAAACTTATACTTGTGAGAAAGAATTCCTTTCTGAATTTGCT
Source organism: Discostella stelligera (assembly GCA_036939735.1). Classification (NCBI taxonomy): domain Eukaryota; phylum Bacillariophyta; class Thalassiosirophyceae; order Thalassiosirales; family Thalassiosiraceae; genus Discostella; species Discostella stelligera. The sequence continues at coordinate 1,416 of JALLBB010000280.1, read as the reverse complement.
TTCTTTCCAGTAGTCTTGACAGAGGACTTCTTAGCCCATTGTGGCTTGAGAGTCTCATCTTTCTTGTACTAAGTACACTCATTGGTGCTGTGTGTGTTCAACATTCCCCCATATTTCTGGCACAGGTTGCAATGTTTCTAAATGCACTGCTTCTTGGAAATCTGGTTTGCAGCGGATTTCTTGGAATTTCCATTTGCCTATCTGTTTGCTTCATTTTTACTGACAGGAGGCTTAGCTGCAAGGCTTGTGCCTAGCTTCTCAATGTTCCAAAGGACAAGAAAGAGTTGGTGCATGCCTTGGGGAACCATCTCTTGCATGAGATCATACTGGTTCTATCAGATAAGCAGACACATAAATGGGAGCATCATAGCTTATTCAGCTTCCTTGAACTTCATTGAAGGGTCCTGCTGGCTTGGTGAGCTCCATGGCCTTCGGGCCTTTGGGCTGATTGATTTAGAGGCTTGTCAGCAACTTGATGTAGCTGTTGAGCTGTTCTACACACATGAAGAAGGCATGGATAGAGACTCTCTTGGGATCTTCAATGTTTTACTTATGTAATACTGCTGCTGCTCTGCAGCATCCATGTCAAAGGCAGTCAGCAGATGGCGGATGGTGGGTGGTACACTGTAGGAAGGACTTGTGTGTCTTTCCTTATGCCTTGTGCCCAGACTTAGAAATAGATTGCCCTAGACTGAGGATGCCTTAAATTCTAGGACATAGGTTGGCATTGGTTATTTTTTGCATCATCCCTAGCGCCCAAAAGTGCCCTTGGTGCCCTAACCTGTTTTAACCTATCTGCATCCTTGGACATTTTGGTAGTGCCCTAGCATTTGTGTTAGGGTGTTCTCTGTCAAAAAAATGCCCCAAACTGTTTTAGTACGATTTTAAAAAGGCTGGTTGGACAGACATCAGTCTGTTCTCTACCTTGAAAAGTGAAAGGCAGGACCAGCTGCCACCACCTACCACCAAGTTAGTAGTAGAGATCTGCCATGGACACCACCAACAAGAGAGAAATCTAGAGCGGCCACCATCGCCACTGTCCAAGAGAGAGAGAATAGCTGCTGCCAACATCACAATCACTGTCTGAGTGAGAGGAGAGAGCTGCTGCTGCTATCATCATTATCAGAGAGTCGGAATGAGAGGAGAGGGGAGCTGTAGTCACCAACTGTAAGAGAGAGAGAGCAGAGTGAGCTGCCGCTGCCATCACTGTCAGAGAGTAGAAGAGAGAGGAGAGAAGAGCTGCCGATGTCTGCCGCTGCCACCATTGTCAGAAAGTAGAGCTACCCACCACTGTTAAAGACTAGAGCTCTTAGCTGGAAATGTCGGCTGCATCGTGTCGGCAGAATTTGTCCCAATTGCTGACAATGCTGACGTGTTGGCGATGTGTCGCCAACATGTCGTCATGGTTGTCGGCAA
>JALLBB010000279.1:0-18512 GCA_036939735.1 Discostella stelligera | reverse complement strand
TATCACCCAGTAGACAATCTCCCAACATGACGATATCTCCCGGTTGGAATGATCCTCCTGCGCCCGCGGATGCAATAATGGAAAGGTCTTCCTTCTTCATAACTACTGGGAGTTTCAGATTATTTGCTATTGATTTGCTAATAGCGTTAACATTCGCGCCCGTGTCTAATAGAAACGTTAGGGATGCTCCTGACAAATGAGGGAAATCGAGCTGCAAGCACGCATAGGGGCCGACATACTTGAGGGGCGCTACAATTCCAATTAACTCAGGAGCATCTCCTGACTGCTGGGACGACAAATTAAGCCGCTGGATTCTCCTGCTACGATGCAGCTGGCGCACATAATCCGGGATAAAAGTAAGTGCGAATGCTGTTGGAAGAATAATAACAATGGAAATGTAAATGGGCACGAGACAGCCAGAAAGGCTGATTCTTTTCATCGATGTGTATTAGCTGTTGTATTAAGTCAAAACCTCTTATTTCGCTAGTTGAGAAGATGACATGCCCTTAATCCAACCTCTCTCTCTATGGTATTGCGATTGATCATTGCATGACGTATTATTTTTTACCATCGTACAATAGTTGCATAATAATTGCTGGAAGTTCCATCTGAATCTTTTTTCTTTCTCCCTTGAATATTTTTTGATATTCTCTTCCTTCCCTCGTTGGTGGTGGTGTTTGCAAGATTTCCGCGATCTCTGTGGGATGAGTACAATTCATCGCCGAATAAAATCTGGGAAGATACAGAATCATACATTTTGGATCTTGCTCTCGTTGTCCATAGAGAGAAAATAATTCCCAGCCTTCATAAAAGTAATCACAAGTAGTGAACGACGAAAATATTATCCTCTCTTCGCTGCTACGGATTGACAAGTTAAACATGGCGAAAGTTGTGCTTGCGAAGAGTCCTTATTTTANATTATCATGCATAAACCTAATTTTTTTCTACTCAACAGAAGAGGTCTATGCATGATAATCAACATGATTGGCTTTACGTGATTTTTGGGTCATTTTCGGGCTTACAAGTCATTCTGCAGGAAATCATGTCAAAAATCATGTAAAAAAATCATTGAGAGTTTGGGCCTAATCAAACCACTGTTAAGTGGAAATGTGCTCACCGATGAATGGCCATAAATTGAGTGATGCTTGCAGTGGGAGATGCTTTCTTTTGATCTAATGGACAAGGTTGATATGTCCGGATTTGGCCTTCCCAGGGAGGTGGTTGTCAGTACATGGCAAACGTACAGTAGTACAATATATATTTCTCTCTCTCTAGAGAGATACTATCTCCTGATGGTTTCCCTATTTTTTACTCAGATGCAGTAATATGAATGATGACACCGTTGTTAGAAAATAGAAAACACAACACTAAATTTTAAAACCTGGTGTAATTGGTAACTTGGTACATATTCATCAAGCAAAAGTAACTTCCAGCAGATAATTTTTTGTGGCCAACGATTTTTGCTGTAGAAATACTGGGTTAGACTTTGTAATGGATTGATTGATCCATATTGAGACATGGATCATGTCCAATGTCCAGTCTGAGAGGGCGAACCCAAGCGGCGCAAGAAAGGAAAGATCTCGCTTTAATTCACTCAATCGACTTTTTTCCTCCCCCCTCTTCCATCCTCCTCCTCTAAATCACACTCTTCAATAGTCAAGAATGACTCCCCCCCGCCCACATACCCCGCTCTATTCCAAACCATCTGCAAATTCCGCCCATCCATACTCATGCGTTCATTAAATTCCGACACGCCCTTCTCAATCAATGTCCGCTTGCGCTTCACCTGCTGTCCGTGCCGTGCTCCCCACACGGCCAACGGTAAAATCAACGGACCCGTGGCCAATAATGCCACATCTAGTGATTTTGCGCGTGCCTTTTTGATTTCATCATTTAGCGTTGATATCTCTCGTTCGTATTCGGCAGATGTGAGGAGTCCGTGAAGATGCGATGGTTTTGCATGTCGAGCGAAGTGGTTAAACTAGGAAACGTACAGATACAAAGCAGAAGGGGTTGTGTTCAATTGTAGCCATTTCCATCATTTCGATTATTTGAAGAAAAATATGACTCACTTTTGTATCCAATCCACCATTGCATGAATACGTTGGCACATAAATAACCCTTCGCTTCGCCGCTTTCATTATTTGTTGTTCCGTGCCACTACTTCGCGCAGACGATGGTTCAATTTTACCTAGCCCCGCAATGGAAGGAGCCGTCGCATTCATGGTCGTGATGGATATGGTCGCCTGAGCTGCATTGAACACTTGCTGCTGCGGCTGTAGCGGTTGAGTTGGCGTCTGCGCCTGTTGTTGCTGTTGCAGCCGCTGTGGATGGTGCGGCATTGACACCGCATCGAAACCCAAAAGATCATCCGCGGGCGTGCTAGGAGAAAAATGAAATGGATTTGATGGAGGGACATTGGGAGAATCTTGCCAATCCATTCCTTGATTGGAGTAATATTCGTTAGCAAGGTTTGGAGTTGGGACCATCATCGTGAAGGAGGGAAAAATGATCAAGACGGAAGACGGAAATCGAGGGGGAAAAAAATAATTTTCAAATTAAATTGGAATGGGAACACCCCAACTTTGTGACGAAAAAAATGAAGGAAAATCCTTCTCTCCTTATCTTCATTTTTTTCTCTCTTCGGCGTTCTGCGGCTGTGATTAACCCAAAACCAAAAACACCGCAGCTGGCAGCCAGCCACACCTCCTTACACCTAGTATCAGAGCCGACCAACATTGACTCGCAATATACCATTCATTATTGTAATTGAGCATCATGACTGGAGTTCCTCCCTCTTCTGATAACGGCAGCAGCTCTCTGAAGCTCATCATACGCCTTTCCTCGTCCGCACGTTTCGAAATTGGCGCCTGCGGCACCATCACACCCAACAGCACCGTTCGGCAAGTCAAGGATCTCATCGCTCAAAGGGAGGAGAGCGGACATTGTGCCGTGGAGAGACAGAGATTGATCTACAAGGGACGAATTCTGAGCGATGAGACTCGAACTTTGGCATTTTATGGCATTGAGGGCGGCCAAGTCGCGGGCAATGATGGCATCGTCTTGTACTTGGTCAAGGGGGGGGGAGGGACCGCCGGGGGCAACGCCAATTCTGGAAGCGGGAACGTAACAGCCGCTACCAACACCACCAGCGCTCCGGCTACCAATCCAAGCCAGCCCAATCCCAATGCTAACTTGAACAGCAACCCCTTTCTCAATTTCGGCAATGCCAATAATTCAGCCAATAATCCCATGGCGAGTATGATGAATTCCATGATGGGGGGAGGAGGCATGCCCGACTTGGCCAGCTTTCAGCAACAGCTACAACAAAACCCTCAAATGATGTCAGATATGATGAATAATCCCATGGTGCAATCCCTCATGAGCTCGCCTGACTTTTTACGTAGCATGATGGAAAACAATCCTCAAATGCGTCAGGTAATGGATTCGAATCCAGAACTGCGTCATGCCCTTGAAGATCCGGAATTCATGCGTCGCTCGATGGAGATGATGCGCGATCCCTCGGCCATGCAGAATATGATGCGAAATCAGGATTTAGCGATTAGTCAAATTGAGAACATGCCGGGGGGTTACAATGCGTTGAGGAGAATGTATGAGGATGTCCAGGAGCCGATGATGGATGCAATGATGAGTGGTGGAAGCCGGGGCGGCGATAGTAGTAACAGCAGCACCAGCGGTGGTGGGACCAATGGTGGGCAAGGACGTGCTGGTACTGGCGCAGCGGGCGCGACCAATCAAGCCATGCCTAATCCTTGGGGAGCACCGGCACCGTCATCATCGTCTGTACCCACTACCCAGGGTGCGGGAGGGACGAATCCATTGGCATCACTCATGGGGACTATGGGAATGCCAGGAAGTGGTGCTGGTAATAATTCTTGGGCAAATCCAGCCATGGGTCCTAACGGACCAAACCTCGAGGCTACTCTCCAGATGATGGAAAATCCCATGATGCAACAAATGATGCAGAATATGATGAATAACCCCGAAACCATAAGGATGATGATGGAGTCGAATCCTATGTTGCAGCAGCTACGTCAGACCAATCCGCAAGTTGCAGCTATGTTCGAGAATCCGCAGGTGGTGCGTTGTTCATCCGTTTTGTTCTTTGTTGTGAAGTCATCAACCTTCAACTTACCTTTGCATACTGTTTTGCTGCCCGATTCAAAGATGCGAGCTATGATGGACCCAAACAATCTTCGTGCCATGATGCAAATGCAACAGGCCATGGAACAACTCAATAGCAGCATGTCAGGGATAGCAGGGATGCCACCAATGGGAAGTGGAGGTAATACAGCTCCTCCAGCGGGTGGATTAGACTTTTCGAACCTACTTGGATCGAGCAGCAACACTAGCTCGACAGGTGCATCAGGAGCAGCACCTACTGTTAACCCTTTTCTGTTTCCATTCATGCCACCGTCGGCCGGGGGCCATCAGCCCGTGGGTGGATCTGCATCCCAGCCTGCCCCCGGTCAGCGGTTTCGGCAACAGTTGAACAGTCTTCATGATATGGGCTTCACGGACCGCTCGGCAAATATTCGTGCACTAACGTCGAGTCATGGAAATGTCAACCGAGCAATTGAAATTTTGCTGGAAAGTCCTCCAGAGATGGGCGATGTTTCGGACTCGGCTGGTGCTCATCCAGCTGCATCAGGGGGTATTGCAGAGGAGGTGGTAAGCCAGAGCACGAATGATAACGAAACCGATGAACAATCAGCGACAAAGGGAACTACTGAAAAGAAAAACGATTGATCCGGCCGTCTCTCCTCTGCTCATCATAAATTTTGTAAGAAAACGCATCGTTTCTTGTAGGTGTAAAACATATCTAGAAAACTATCGTCGATGTTGGCAATTGTCTGCCTAAGTCAAATTATGTTATCTTATTTTCACTCAGCCCAGTCAATACGAATAGGTCGCCCTAACAAATTTTTACCATTTAGGGTTGCGGCCTTTTCACAAGTGTCTGTATTCCAAAAATCAACATATCCGCTATGAGCAAGTGCACGTTTTATGAGCAACGACGGTTAATAGCGACGGCGAGCAACATTTGGGCGAGATGATATAATGAAAGATAGTAAAACGCTCACCAGCCCTTGAAATCCCCACTATCCTGATGATACAGCCACCGTACCGCCTTTATCTCGGCCTCGACACCCATGAAGAATTTAGCAATACCCTCATCATCAATATCATAGGATAGATTCCCAATGAACAATTTGCAGCATCCGTCCGGTTTCGCGCTCATGGCCTTGATGCCGGATCCGCCCGCTTGTCCTCCGCCTCCTCCGGAATTGGCCAATTTACCGCCGGTTATCACTCGACTACGCGGAGGCCAATCGTTCTCCTCGCCCGGTCGAACGGGTGCGAAGTTAATTTTGATCGGACGTCCCATCAGCACGGTCCCATTTATCTTCGTCACTGCCTTGGCGGCATCTTTGGCATTGCGAACCTCCACGAATGCACTGCCATAGAATTTGCCCGTGGCTTTGTCGGTTATCCACTTGACATGAGTGATGCTTTCTTCGAAATGGGTGTTGAGCGTGGGTTCAGTAATGGCGAACGCAAGGTTTCCTACAAAGAGTCGAGTGATTCCCTGGGGGTTGTTCTTGCAAGGTTTGTTTTTATGTTTGGAATCGGTATCCTCGTCGCCATGATTGTCGTCGTCCTCGCCATTGTGCTGGGCGGTGTCATCTTCATTATGACTCTGTTCGCGTTGTTGCTCGTCTTCTTCAGAATTTACTTGAACAGCTTCCTCGGTACTTATTTTTTTCTTTTTCATCGATTTCTGTTCACTCTCCTCGGTCATGACGTGCTCATCACCTTTCTCTTTTGATTTTCGTTTACTACTCTTCTTATCTTTCGTGTCATCATCCTTATTTTTGTCTTTCCCACTGGTTCTTCGCTCAGACTTGGACAATTTCACAACGCCATCGGAGCTCAGGGAAACCTTCTTCTCATTCTCCAGCAACTTGACTGCGGATTTGAATAATTTCTTGGAGGATTTGTCGATGTCGGTAGTTAGTACGGCCGAGCGCAAGACCTTGAGGTCCATGGATTTGCCATTGTCGCAGGAACGAAGTGCGGCTAAAATGTCGGCGGCGAGAGATGACGTTGCATCTTCATCAATTCTGGATTTCTTCTCGCCCATGATCGGATTGACTCAATAATGAAATGTTATGATGTCCAATGTATCGTAGGTTTTGGGTTTGGTGGTGGTTTTGGTGGTCGGACGGTCGGTGGTCACGCTCTCTCTGTCCAAGCTGCAGCAAAAGCACCAAGCACCTCTGTTTTGTCGGACAGACGAACCGAGATCTTCCGCCAACAAACTTCGCGCGCGCAGACGAAGAAGAGTCAACGACGCCGATCCGTGATGTCAAGAGATTAGTACGGCAGCATAGATCGACCAATGACGACGCTACAATATTCATTCTCTTGGGCGTTCATCTATTCAGTGCTGAATTATTATACCTCGGTGGATTCGCTGCAGATACCAACTCGTACTGGGATACTATGCCGACACAGACACCGCCCCGCCGTTACGCCTTCTTCTCCTCGTCGTAGACATGCGCAATGCGACGAAGTTGCAGGGAGAAACATTATTGGTGTCGTTGTCACCGGTGGAAAAAGGCTCTGTTTGTCTGCTAATCGACAACATAATTCGAACAGTGATGGACGAGATGATGATGATAACGACCCGAATGACGATGAGTTTATCAACATGAACGACTTCGTCGACTTCGATGACCTTGAATCCAAGATGTTCGATGATCTTCCCGAATATGGTATCATCCGATCTCTAGAATCTCCATCCAGCAAAAATGAACCCATCAATCCCATATCAGTGGATGAGATTGAATTTTGGATGCAGAAAAATAGTCTCAGGAAGAAGAAACAGCAGAAAGAATGGATGCGGGGTCGATTATTTGCATGGATCGCTCCGTTGATGTCGCTACTGTTACCACGACGACATTTACCATCCTCGTCATCTACCGAATCATTGAGGAAGCTAAAGAGAACAGCGAGTAATATCAGAATACGAAAACATACACGGAACTACAACGATATTTATTCGTCGCCGAAACTTTTCCGACGTTTCATGTCCAAACCCAACTCAGCTCGGAATTTAATCGTTACGTTAAATGTCCTTGCATTTACATATCAAATTATTACAGCGGTTATATATCTGCCGGGATTCAACCGAATGCTTGCAAGTAGTGTCGCTGGTGATATCTATTCGGCCTCGGCGATGGGTGCAGGAGGAGGGCTTTCAAATGCTATAGCGCCCCAGTGGACTCCCCTTGACGTTGTGTTGCGTGCGCTTGGATTGGTAGGTGGTGGAGCTGGTGTCGCCATTGCATCGAGGTCAACGATGCGCGGACCTATGGGGAGAGTGATAGGAAGAGGACCGATTGCTGCACATTCGATGGGACCATTTTTTCTTGATTACGCCCATCAACCGTACCCACTTTCGAGCCTTCAGAAACATAGATATTTGTCATCCGGTTTCATACACGGATCGTTGTTGCATCTGGGAATGAATATGCGAGCGTTAATCTCTCTTCCATCGTGGCTTGAGAATGGAATAGGCAAGGGAGTGTATCTATCTGCCTATTTGATGGGAGTCGTCAGTGGAAACATTGCTCAAACCCTTTCTACCATTGGGGGGCGCGCAGCCTCGACACTGTGCATTGGAGCGAGTGGGGGCATATGTGGTTTGTATGGCTTAATGCTCGCCAGCTTGATGAAAATGGGGAATGCTGATGCTGTATATTACGTCTTGAAGCACATGATGTGGTTGCTCCTCTTTGGTTTCTTGGTGCCTAACGTGAGCAATGCTGGACATCTTGGCGGCTTAGCTGGTGGTTGGCTTATTGGTTACTTGTTCGGCCCAGGGTATGAGCGATCCTACTCATTGACAAGAGCAGATGGATTTGCAAAAGATAGAGCCGACTGGGAGTTTCGACAAATGATGGGCCCTGGGATATATCCAAATGCAGAAAGAGCTATTTTTCCATTAAGATCACTGTGGATAGTGTTTGGAGTGGCACTTATCTCAAAGCCAGATTTGAGACTCATTCCGCTAGCGTTACTAAAAGGGATCATACAGCCTGGAGCGCTCTCTGGCGTTCGAAGATTGCTAATGTGATGGCATCTTTTCAATCCATACCTCCCTCTTTGGTAGCCTCAATACCATTCGATACATTCGCCTCAGTGTGTCTAGGCCAAGCAACACCTGTGGACCATCTTTGTCGAAAAATTTGCTAGCAAGAGATACTCCAGGCAAATCTCCAATACACAGTGTTTCAATATTGCCCAGTGAAATGCTCCCTATGCAGATTGATGCACCGTTCAATGATGGAGAGATAAACAATTGCGTTATCTATTCCTCTAGCGTTAAAGGGGATGCGTCGTCCCTTGGAAACGGCTGATTGAACTCCAACTTCCTTTGCAGCATTTGGTGATACTATAGTGATCGGAGATCCAGTATCAATGATAGCCTTCATGTTAATGCCATTGATATTGATGTTTATTGTAGGGATACCACACCATGATTCATCCAGGGGTACACAAAATGAATTGTTTTTTGCAATTTCAGGTAATGACTGTCCATAATAGAATATAATTGTTGGTGGATCACCATCTGTTCCATGGAAGTCAAATTCAACACCGGCAGGAAAACACTGAAAAAACGATGATCCCAGTAAGCCATGACTGAACGTGTTGGCAACACCCAAGTCAATTGCAGCGGCTGTTAGATTTGTCATAAATGTTATATTCGGTTGATCTTCGGGCATATCACCCAGTAGACAATCTCCCAACATGACGATATCTCCCGGTTGGAATGATCCACCTGCGCCCGCGGATGCAAGAATGGAAAGGTCTTCCTTCTTCATAACTACTGGGAGTTTCAGATTATTTGCTAGTGACTTGCTAATAGCGTTAACATTCGCGCCCGTGTCTAATAGAAAGGTTAGGGATGTTCCTGACAAATGAGGAAAATCGAGCTGCAAGCACGCATAGGGGCCAACATACTTGAGGGGCGCTACAATTCCAATCAACTCAGGAGCATCTCCTGACTGCTGGGACGACAAATTAAGCCGCTGGAGTCTCCTGCTACGATGCAGCTGGCGCACATCCGGGATAAAAGTAAGTGCGAATACTGTCGGAAGAATAATAACAATGGAAATGTAAATGGGCACGAGAAAGCCAGAAAGGCTAATTATTCTTTTCATCGATGGTCAAATCCTCTTATTTCGCTAGTAGATGACATGCCCTTACTCTTACGCCTCTTACTATGGTAATGTGATTGATCATTGCGTGATGTATTGTTTATCATCGTAATTGCCGGAACCGGAAGTTCCTCTGAATCTTTTTCTTTCTCCCTTGAATTTGATCATCATCTCTTCTTGCTTGCTTGGTGTGTATCTCCGGGCGTTTGCAAGATTTCCGCGATCTGTGTGGGATCATCAGTACATTTCATCGCCGAATAAATAATCGGGAAGATACAGATACAGAATCTTTTACACATGGATCTTGCTCTCGTTATCAGCCTTCATAAAAAAGTTATCTCAAGTAGGGAACGACGATAAAATCCTCTCTGTACTACTGCTGCGGATTGACAAGTTAAACATGGCGAAAGTTGTGCTTGCGAAGAGTCCTTATTTTAATGAGTATTCTGGTTCCTTCCAGGATGATCTCTCGAAGCTTATGGTCGCATGCGATAGTCCAGAGGGCCACATCTTCATCAACGAAGGAGATCGCATTAACTCCTTTCTCATTGTTGAATCCGGCACTTTATATCGTACGAAGCGCCAGACCGAAGAAGGCTCCGAGGCTGAAGTACCTTTTCAAATAGATGTGGTGGGCCCAGGCAGCGTCACCGGTTTTCTTCATGTCGCTGGTGCCTCCCCCGACGAAGAGGTGGCATTCGCAACCATCGTTACCGGAAAAGGTGGAGCGAGGGTGTGGGAGGTCAAAGGAGATGATTTTAGGAAAATGTGCGAATCTAATCCAATGGTAAGAAAGTAGTCGTGGTAACTGGTTGACCTCGAATTGTTTACCTGGAGCATCGGATTCATAATCGCCTTTTCTTTTTGAAAGCACACGTTGGAGGTCGTCAAGATTCTCTCGAACAGGCTGAGGTCTACCACCAAAATCGTTCGATCAATCGTGGATAAGCATCGCGACGAGGATGACGACGGTTCATCGACGAGCGCGAAGAAAAAGGTAGTTAAGGTACTTTGCTACGATACTACTTCTTGGGTGAAAGAGACATTCGAACCACAGGTGAGTAATTACATCTATGCGCTATATTATGCTGAATATTTAGACTCATCCATCTCTAACGTTTTCGCTGCTGGACAGGTGAAAGCTTTCAACGAATCTGGAAAAGGTTTGACGGTACATATGGATTTCACCAACGATCGCCTCAATGTTCACACTGCCAGATTCGCAGTCGGATACGATGCGATCTGTCTTTTCGTCAATGATACAGCTGATGCCGACACAGTCACCGTTCTATCCATGTGCGGGGTAAGTCTTCTTCGTCCAGAATTTTTATCGAAACCATGAGTACCTAATCCATGATGCTCTGTATTCCTCGACCTCTCTCCGTTTTTTTAGGTTAAGCTCATTGCAATGCGGTGTGCAGGGTTCGACCGTGTGGATATGAAAACAGCCAAGACATTTGGCATATCCGTTGTGCGAGTCCCAGCATACAGTCCATATGCTGTGGCTGAACATGCAATTGCGCTTCTCATGTCTGTCAACCGGAGAATTCCCGCCGCATCCACTCGTGTCAAAATGGCCGACTTCACGCTCGACTCGTCGCTTCTCGGAATGGATATTCACGGAAAGACGGTGGGAGTGATGGGCACTGGCCAGATTGGGCAGATCCTTTGTCGTATCATTACAGGATTTGGGGCCAAGTTGCTGACGTATGATGTCTTTCAATCGGACGCCGTCAAGGATATGGGCGGAACGTATGTTTCTCAAGAAGAGATCTACAAGAACTGCGACGTCATCTTTCTTATGATGCCACTCCTGCCAGCGACGAAGCACACTATCAATGCAAGTGTCCTTCCCCTACTTAAAAAGGGAGTCATTTTGATCAATACCTCCCGTGGAGGACTGATCGATACGTCTGCATTGGTTACTGGCCTCCAATCGGACATCATTGGAGGGTGTGGATTAGACGTGTACGAAAACGAAGGCGACTACTTCTTCCAAGATTGGAGTGGCAAGGCCATCATCGACAGCACCCTCACGGCGTTGCTTGGTAACAACCGCGTCGTCATGACAGCCCACCAGGCATTCTTCACTCGCGAAGCTATCGATAAGATTGCGTCGACAACCATCGAGAATATCGAAAATTTCAGTTCCGGTTTGAGGGGGAAAGATCTTCCAAATAGCATTTGTTAATTGATTTCTGCCTTTTGCTGATTATTTGTTTAGCACTATCTGTGGATTTTTGAGGAGGGTGGAATGCAAGTTGTATAGGTATTTTAATCTTGTCAAATTACGCCTTCAAGCCTATACTTTTACCAAACAATTCCTTAAACTCTCTATTCAATATTCCTCCCAGGGTATCATCCTCACCATAGGTTACTTCTCCACAGGTATCGTCGGTTGAGCTCACATCTGCAACACGACTATTCACCCATCGTTTCCTTTTTTCATCGTACTCATACCTCCTTGGTCCAGAAATCGGAGACGACCACCAAATTTGTTGATTTGGCGTCTGTTTATTAATCACGTATGTTCCGTGCGGGGGTAGGTATATTGTGAGAACTCCACTGGCATAATTCACCTCGGGAATGTCGTTTCCACTGCCGTCGTCGTCAATGTTGTTGCCAGCATCATCGTAGTGTTCTTCGAGAAATTCTTCCACTCCATCTTGAATAGAATGCAAAGTTTCATCGGCTACATCATGATATTGCCCCACGCTTTGAAATTTCCGAATCTGCACCGTCACTGAATTCGAGAAGGAAGACGATGATGCCTGCCCCCTCGAAATTGTCTTCAGAGGATTGAATAGTTTAGCCCTTAAATTATTGCAGCAGGGCGCAAACGATTCGAACGACCCAAGAAGCGATTTGTGATTGATGCGTCGAATATTTGTTGAATAATATCGTGTCGTATTATTGACGCATTGGAATTGGAATGCATGAGAATGAGACAATGACGGTGCGCCAGCGATGGCGATTTTTGGCGTTACGAGTAGTCGTCGGAATAATGGCGGAATTGATGCCGCTATCATCTGTGGTTTTATTATTGATTAATGATATTTTCGATTGGTGTCAAACGTCAAGTATCCATCATCTTCTAGAGTACGAACCAAGAGTAGTATGCAAGTAACAAAAAATTAAGGGTTCATGGTTCATGGGTCATGGTCATGGTTCAATCGTCCGGGCTTCATCGATCTATCTACGTCTACGTACAACAGAGATCGAGTTCCAATACTCGCCAAGTTTCCAATGCATTGGGGGAATGGCAAAGAAGTGCAAGGAAGGTAAGTAATCGCTAAACAATGATCTTGACACTGACACAAGAACACCACACGAATCTCTTCATTCTTCTCGCTCTCGCACTATGGTACTGCGCACTGCTAGCTGCGGCCAGCTGCGGCCTCTCTCTCGCCCACCGTTCGGAACAAAGAATCTTGGGAATCATCGACATGGTCATGCTAGGAGAATATGAGGTGCCGGCTGGGCCTTGAAGCTTTGCCCATCCAAGCCTCAATCTTCGGTCAATCTTTCATTACCATAATATTATTCTCTTTCAATATCAACCAGCTTGCCGGTGTGGAAGCTCCACGATGATTCGCCTCGTCCTCTCCCAGCCCCGGCTTCGGCGTCAAGCTCTTGTTTTTGGCAGGCATCAAACCCGCTCTCAGGGTACTGCCGCGATCGCTCGACATGCCAACGAGCACATTGCGAGCAAGACTCACGAACCCACTCATTTCAATTCCACCATTCACATCAGATCGCCAACCGTCGACTTCTCTTCTGTGGCGTTAAAACGCGATGAAGGCGATTACTATTTTGAAGCTCACTCGGAGGCCCTCTTCGCGGCATTGGATTCATACCTGGATAAGCATGAACTGATTGATACCCAACCTCGCATTTCCGCTGTCGCCCGCGATATGGACCTTGTAGAGGCATCGCATGCTGCTCGTAATCACGAATCGTATGATAAGATACTTATCCTTATGAGACATGGAGAAGCGAAGCACAACGTGTTCGAAAAAGAGTACTCACGGAAGCATGGCACATCGATGATGGAGGCCAACGCTGATGAAGACTACCCTGTTGACCCAATGCTCACTGGGAAGGTATGTTAAGTTCTTGTAGAAGATGAATCGATTTTCTTCGAATAAATCTCAGGCGCTTGACGTCGTTTAATATTTCATCGATAGGGATGTGGACAAATGCTAAGCGTCTCGAGGAGGACTGCAACATTTTTTAACAAGGAGACTGGCCTTCAACCGGACCTCGTTGTCGTCTCGCCTCTCCGCCGTGCAATCCAGTCCGCTATGATTTCTTTCCCTACATATACGGCTCAAACTTCTCTTTTGAGTACACCCTGGATCTGCCATCCCATGTGCATGGAACAAGCGAACGGAAATAAAAGTGAATTCGTCTCGTCTCCCGAAGTGTTGAAGGAACTGTTTCCAGGGATTGATTACTCCTTGTTCGAGAGACGCATGGCGGATGGAAATGTGCAAGAGTTGAATGGAAAAGAGAAGGTCTCGTTGCTTGAAAGCAAACTTGACCTCATGGGACGGACAGATAATTTCTTACGATGGATCAAGGAGAGAGACGAGAGAGTAATTGTCGGTACGTAATCTGCATTAGCAATAGTGAAACCACACACCGCCCATTGCCGCGTTCTGACGTACTCTTCGTCTTTTCCTCGACAGTATCGAGCCACGCAACCTGGTTGCATTCTCTATGTGCCTTCTCGCTGCAATACGAACCTGAAAGTAAAGGACTGGAAATGTTTAAGAAAGGCGAGATGAGATCTGTTGGAATCAAGTTTCAGTGAAGGGGAATCAATCTGGAATGCATCTCCCCGGTGCTTACAAGGAATGTATGTAACATTATAGGAATAAGCTACAGAGAATCAACATTAACAACTGAGAAATCCAGCTCAAATTCTTGATATTATCTAGTGATGGCTTCGTTGATGACCTTTTCCTCGTCCAATTCTCCAAGCTCTTGATCGATTAGATATTCATCAATCAGGTTTGCCAACTCCTCGGGCAACTGAGTTTTCACTCCATGGAAATTAGCGGCTCGGCAATCGGGATCATGGCATGTCTGCCAGTAACTCTTGCACTTCAGATCAACATTCCATATGATGTTATTACTCTTGTGCGCCCTCCCGATATGTTCGCACCATCTATTATCCGACATTTGATAGAAGAAGTATGAACCTTCATGCGACCATGCGCGAATTTTTCCTTGGATGCCTCCTCGTCGGCTTAATTGCAAGAAGAAATTATCGAGTGACTGGATTGGAGATGCACCTTTGCAAGACTTCAGCAGCGATCTGTTCTTGCGTCCAGACGATGAAAGTTTTGTTGGGGCAAGATTTCCAACACTGTCGAATTGATCTGCTAAAATTGGATAATTCGCCTTGCTTCCATTTGCGGGAACAACGAATGTCATTGCCAAGGCACGAGCATGCAATTCCCAATCCAGTGCAGCACAGAAAGCCTCGTGATCCTTGTCTCGATTAGTTGTGTCAAACGAAATATTGGAGTCAGAATTTTTCACTCTACCTGGCATATAGAACTTGCTGTTACTGAATCCAGACGGGAAGCAGAATTCATTTGCGTCAGCGATCCGAAGTGCTGCAGACTCAGATTTCCCCCACTTCATCGAGCCCATTAATCGAAAGAGCCGATTTCTGGTGTACACACCGAGATCAACGAAGCATGAAAGTTTCTCTAACCTCGTTCCACCTTCCCTCTTTTGCTGGCTGTCACGATTGGGTGTTTCTCCCGACTCGAAAGACTTTAGTTCGACAGACGGTGTAGCTTGGCTCTTGACGAATAAGCATTTCGCCAATGTTGGATGCTTGATCAGCAGTATCCCCGTTGATAATTCATCAACCAATCTTCCAACAAACCTCTTAACAAAAAGACCTGCTGAATAAGAATCGGCGAAGAGTGCACCTCTTGGTAAGTGTATAATCAAGTGGCGGCTAAATTTCGTTTCTGTCGACGAGTCAAGATCGACCACGCAGGCTCTATTCATTTGAATATCATGGACTAGCCGAAATTCATCACATAGCTCTTCAATGAACTCCGTCATTAACACCTCACTTTCCTGAGGAGAAATTTGATTGTAAAGCTTGTAAAATTCAAGGTCGATATACAAGCGGCAAGGCGTCCCCTCTGGTATTAGCTCGTAATAATGTCGGCACCGAGGATCTGTGTCCCTCCAGTAATGTTGCAAGAATCTTCCCAGGTTTCCAGCGGCATACCTTCTTTTCCCCAACGATGTTTCCAGGGCAAAAATGCGTGGTTCCATTGACCATAAGTCTGGAAGAAAGGTTTGTGGAACAATCATCTCCATCTCCTTGAGGAACATGGCTTTGCACTGTTCCTTCAATCTATCCAAGTCCTCACCCCAATGCCGCTCGATTTTTATTCGTTTTGCATCTTCGCTTGGTGGTTGATCACTCAGATAACCATTTCTATTGTGCTGGTCCAGAGTATTACCTGTTGTAGTTTTCTCATTGACATAGCGCCTGCCAAGATATTCCCGCATCATGGCAGTGAAATACTGGATGGCCAAGTCCTGGAGAGGGAAAATCTGTAATTTGGTAACCTCGCGGTAGGCTTCGCGCTGCAAATTTTGAATTGTAGTGAACTCATGCCTCCGCTGAACGATCTCATTGCGTGCTGCCGAGTGAAGAATTTCATCGAGTTGTTTTTGTGAGGCAGTCCGCGGCTCCGCCTTCTTGCGACGCTTCGTGTAGAAAAGAGAGGGGTTGATACCATTACTTTTTATCTTTCCGCTTGGAGCGGGGGATGTTCTTGTTGTCGGCTCCTGGAGATTGCGCCACCGATCACTGGCCATGGCTCATTGTGCGTTTGCTGTCGGCGGGTCGGGCGGAAAACAAATAAAGTTGTGCACAACATCTTCAACTGTCGTCATTTTTCAACACAACCTCGAAGAGGAATTCATAGAATTCGTACTACCAAACATAAAATTGCTGTGACGGTGCCTGGCCAGTACGAGACTCTTTGCAGAACGCCAATATTGTGACAGAGAATAGCAGCGATTCAGGAATATATGACGCATTATCCATGTCGGAAGGATGATCGTCGTCTCGGTAGCCAGTATGGTAAGTAGCACTGGAACGATTTCAACCGACGTAAAAACAATTTCTTACAGAATCATCAACAACTTTTCGATTTTCCAGTACATAATCTGAGTCTTTACAAAACCTTTCTCTTGCCAATGAAGATGCAATGCTTCAAACTGGGGACTCGCGAGTGTCTTCTTCCACTGCAATAGCGAAATCTAAGAAGAGGGAGTGTGCTAGACCGTGCCACTAGACATCATCATCGATCCAGAATAGTATGCAACATCTTCTGTGAAACAACATTATTCATGATTAGGCCGGATATCGAAGCGGATAAGAAGAATTCAATTTCAGCCAATGGATCACGATGGATAATCATGCAACCTCTGAAGTCCATTTCACTACTCGTGCATGAATATTTAAGCACTGCTCATACTTCTAACACTGCTATGAATAGTTCGATGACAGTTTGTGTTGATGGATTCATGATGAATTCTATGGTAGTGACAAACTCTGAGAAACATTAACAATGCCCACTCCATAGATTGACACAGTAGTGAATGCCGTGTCATCTCCTCCTACATCCCCTCTCCAGACTCCTGCACCGACGACCAAAACCTCTTTACCTCATCTTTCCAATTCCATCTATATTCTCCGCTTGCTTTTACTGCCGAAAACGGACCGCTGACTTCGTCCAGTATTATAGCCAATACCTCTTTTTCCGTCTTTGTTAGTATCTGGTCCAATATTGTGTCGACTTTGCTACGATGAAATTGATTATTATTGTATCCACGTGAACATGTCGCTTCGAAATTCACACCGCGAAAGCGCATTGCCAAGTCTGCAGCAGCATCCACTTCATGAACATTTTTCATACCAAGCAAAGTGCATCCCACATCCGGCTGTGAAAGGGCAAATAACAAGGCGAGAGATGCAATATTTACTCCCTTCGCTTCACATATTTCCGCCGCAGTGGTGCAAGCCTTTTTGAGTGTAATTGATGCTGGATGCCAGTTGGGTGGACCACTCATTGTGAGTAGTCCCATACTTAGCGGTGCTGCTGCCATCAGACGAATGGTTGACTGTTGACAGAATTGCGCGAAGGAAATAGTGCTATTTATGCCCCCATTCAATTCCTCATCCGCAGAAGGGAAACATTGATCGTGATACAAGCTCATGTCATGCAAATTATTATGACAGTATACAAGCGACTGATCAAAAATCACTGCATCACCAAGTAGGTGTTGGCATTCAACGAGAATTTGATGCTGTAACTCTAAAGGATAGCCCGTCAGTCCAATTGCTTTCGCCCAGCCTCTCTGTCGACACTCAAGCAACGCAGGGATAGTTTCTTCTTTTAGAATAGATAGATTTGGAGCGAATTCAGGATCATGTATTTGAATAACATCTATATACTTGCAATTCATTCTCTCTATCGACCGCTGCACCGACATCATTGTCGTATTGTACGAGAAATCAAATTGATGAATAGGTTCGGAATCGTATCTTCCAACTTTTGTATTGATAATGAGGCGATGTCGAGGTAGATCACCGCCAGTGCGCTTCCTCTTTTGAATATTAAGGATGGTTGATACATTTTGATTATTGGACGTTTTCTGTTCCTCGTCGTCTTCCTGAAGAATATTGTCCAGCGCATACCCAATGGTTATTTCCGATGTGCCGTGGCCATACCACGGTGCCGTATCAAGCAGATTAATGCCACGCATTAGAACGGCATGCCTGTTTTTTTTTCAATTTGATTGTTACATTGCATTAGAAATAGGAGAAGATGATGATAAGGGATACAATTATTGATGTTCTCACCGAATAGTATCAATCCAGCCCCTCACCACCGGATGATCCCTGGATATGGTGTCCACAGTCAAATCTTCATCGCCATGAGAAGAAAAAAAGGAAGAGAAGGAGGAGCATCCGAGTCCTAGAATTGGTGTTTTCGTGGGAAGGCGAGGGTTGTCGGGTGCATACCACCGCTGCGGGACCTTCGTTCCGGGCTCATCGCACATCATCAGAGAGAGTGGGAGATGGATAGCACTACACACCTCTAGATACACTCTCTCTCTCTAGTGGTCACCCATAGGGTCTATATATTACGCTCGAGATAGACAGATATATAGGCAAAACAGGTCAATTTTCAACGAGCGGTTATTTTTTTC
>JALLBB010000278.1:0-21416 GCA_036939735.1 Discostella stelligera | reverse complement strand
GAAGTTGAGTTGCGGTGCATTTGTTACGGGCCGAGAGCACGCTCTGCCAGGAAATTGTGTCTGCTACGTTGCGGGACCAACCACACTTTTCCGTACAGTACTCAAGAATGGGTTCAGACCATCTAGCATGGAGAATATGTGATTATGATCTTTGATGTAATCCAAGTCGGTCCAATGCGTAGCATAGCTTTAGAGCCCGGGTAGGGTGGTAAAATGGCTGGTGGCATATCCAGCTCATAGTTCCCCTCGACCGCGAGTTTAGCTGTTTCGGATGCCAGTCTATCGCATTCGATGTTTACTGTAACAGAGAGTGGCCTGGGCGCAGAGGACCCTGGTTGCTGATCTCCTGGGGTGGAGGACTGTGTGTCGCATAATCGTGGCACCGGGGGCAGAAATGGCAAGGGAATGTCAGGGACAGGGTCCTCTCCAGTCCAGAGGTGAGAATCCTCACTGGACCAAGAGAGGTTCTCCCATAGGGATTCGTGTAGCTGTAAACTCCACACCTCCTCATCCATAGTGTTGGGATGGGAGGTTGGCGGGTCAGCCTGGAGTAGAGTAGGAACCGATTGCCGCCAAGTGTCCTGGTGTCCATAAACATGTCGACACGAAACAGAACAGGAAGTTTCCATAAAGGTGCGTAAGTGATGGATAGCCAGAAGGATATCGGTGTCAGGCTTTATCATTGCCGAGGGTGTGAATAATGGTTTGTTGCTGTCATTCACCGCGCTCTCGTTGTCACACCATTGTTGTACCTTGCTGGGACAAAGGCCTAGTTGTCAGATATGAACCAAGCTGCGATTAATTCTGTTCGCTCCGGTAAGACGAGACGGAGGAGATATTGGAAAGAAGGAAACAAGCTGTGAGTGCAGACCCATTGTTCTCCGCAATCATCCACGCGCACGCTGCCACCTCATGCTTGAGATATACCAACCCATCACAGCCAATAGTAATCACATCTGTTGGGTGATCCATGTCTTATAGGTTGTGTGCGATATGGGCATTGAGACCACAATGTGTGACTGATCTGTTGATACGCAATCGGATGACTCTCCAACGGTAAAAGTTTGGTGGTATGTGAGAAGTGGTAAAAGCCAGAGGTTTGTGATTTGGTCAGGACGAAGAGGGTGGCATCATCCTTTTGCCACCAGAACAGATTATCTTGAGTCCAATAGACTGGGAACCAAGTGTTCCTGGGAACTGGGAGCCATTTGCCCAGTGGAGTGTCCAAGGTGAGGCTGTTGGAGAGATGATGGTGAACCGGAGTATTCCGGCAAAAGTTGCATCGTAAGAGTCGGCGGAAGGTGGCGAAATATGACTTGGGAGGTTTTGGCTGCATGGGCCACAAGAGGTCGTAGCCCGCTCTCCAATCTCCTCTGAGCATCCCTCTAGGGACGTATGTACCCATGGGGTCGCTGAGGTCTGCAATCGTGACCACTCATAAGTAAATGCGTGCAATGTTAGCCTTCCGTAGCTGGGCCCGGGTCACCCGGGGTATTGTAAGGAAACGCTCCATGAGGGATTTGTCCCCCATTCGTTGCAATTGTGGTGCCCACGCGCATTCCACCCGCAGGCAAGCATTCATTTCAGCAAGATGCCGATGGATGTCGAGGATGAAGCTGGAGTCCAAGTATTCCACCGCTGGAGTCACATGTTCAAGAATGGGTTGAACCATGCCGGAGCACATCTGTACGCTGTCAAGAGTGACCAGCAAATCGTTGGCAACGGTTTTGTCCCATCATAATTGCTTAATAAGGTATTCCAGCTGAACCTGGTCCTGCAGGGTATAGACGTCCGGAAATTCTAAACCGCCATACATTCGAGGCCCAAACAATATGGATTTGGGGAGGTGTCTGTTTAACCATAAAAGGGGGAGAAAGGTCCCCCTAAGGTGGGTGTTTAGGCGGTAGCATTCCGTTGGGGAGAAAGATGAGACATGTAAAGCGTAAACCAGTTTTGGGAGGAGCCTTTGGCAGAGTAGATGATGAACTTCAGCCTCAGTAAGGTGAGCCCCATGACTTGCCTTGCATATTGCCCTGACAGCGTCTTGCATGGCCTGGTAGTGGTGGAGTTGGGATCCATTTGGGCAAAGCCAAAATCCAAGACCAACATTGGGTTGGTCAGGGGGGAGGAAGTCTATAATGGCGAAGGACCCATGTCCATCTTCCATAACCAGTTGTTCTGTTGTGGAATTCACCAGGCGTAGACGTCCTTTATCAAGCTCCCAAGCTAAAATCTGCCAGTTACATTTGTGGAGGGCAATAAGTCCCCCACAGATCTGAACCAAATTGCTCCAAGTCCGGGCATTTTGCTGCAGGAGTTTGATCACTTGAAGGACGGGGTCAGGCGTGTTGGGTGGGCTTGATACCTGACTGTCCGTGTCATCCGCGAACGAGACTGCATGATGATCAATAGAGCAAAGCAAATTGGGACTCAAAATATGTAATCCATCGGTCAGGGAGGTATGAGCCTTGAGAAGGGTGTTGCTTTTGCTGGGTGGACCATTGCGGGACATCCGCCTTGCCCTGTACCATCCCTCCAAGCAGAGGGGAGCCGGGAAGGTTCCCATAGGATGTGCTGGACACTCCTAGAGCCGTTTCAACCCAGCGGCGAAGACCTGCAATGGTGCGGTTAATGCATAGCATGATGTTTTCACTAACGCCATACTTCATCCCATAGATCGAAGTCATTGCCGGGTACATCCAGTCAAAGTGTGCTGTCATGTCATGTTGTACCATACCAACTGTGCATTTCTGCATACGTGCACATTTGAACGTAAGAAGTTTCAGGAAGCCCGCATCAATGGAGGACCTGTTTGGGCAAAAACCTGATCGTCACTCAGAGCAGAACTCTCAAAGTTGTTCATTGCACGTTTACCGATGAGATATTTGAGGCATGTGTTGAATTCGGCCGCCACTTTCCCAATTATACGTTGATGTGTAGGGTGTGGATTTGCGGTACCCCCGGCTTCTTCTCGAGCATGAAGTCTGTCATTGAAGTCCAGTGAGTGTTTGCGAAGCCATACATAAACGGGAGACTGAAAAGTACACCGAGTATGCCCGCAATAGTGTCATCCATAGCCAGACATTTCCAAAGTGTATAATTCAAGGTACTTTGATCTGACGAAGTTCGTTCTTTTGCACGTCGAAACATGAGTTGGACTTCTGCAGAAGTAATTTCACCCAAAATTGGGGTAAGAGATGCCTCTCCAGGTGTATGTTGTAACGTGGCAAATAGAGTGGCCATTTCCGGAGTAAGGTCCAATCCCAGAGGGGTGCCCTTTAAGATGGCCCGAGTGTGTGAATTAATACCATGATGTTGCCGGATGTCAAGAAATGGGGACCGTGTACTTATCCCAGCTTCTAGTTCTGTTTGGCGGAGATGCCATTCGTTGCGGTGCAATAAGGCTTTTTCTATTTCATCCTGGGAATATATATAACACAAATCTTAAAGTACATCTTATGGGTCCTACGACGATCTAAGATTGCACCTCTCGCATCGAGAAGGGTCGTTGACCCCAACAAGACACAAGTAAAGGAACCAGGGTACGAGGCTGCGGATGTCACGCCAGGGTCAAGCCAAAGGGTGCAGTCAGTGCTGTACGCCGAAGGCTGGAGGTGGCCGAAGGCCACCAAAGAATCATGTGATGTCATTGAGGCA
This sequence comes from Discostella stelligera, assembly GCA_036939735.1. Taxonomy (NCBI): domain Eukaryota; phylum Bacillariophyta; class Thalassiosirophyceae; order Thalassiosirales; family Thalassiosiraceae; genus Discostella; species Discostella stelligera. Next base: position 17,759 of record JALLBB010000278.1, on the reverse strand, counting down.
AGGGAAGAACTGGGTGAGTACCATCTGTCCATCGCGTCGCTGTTGTAATTGTATTTCAAAAGCCTTGCGAGAGGTGTCTAAGTGATACAATGTATGCCGCTTGACTCTGTCTGTCATATTATCAATGTCTGTAGCTGTGAAGCGGAGTACGAATTGGTCCGAGTGAGGGAGGATCTGGGGATTCTGTAGGTACCAAAGAAGCCGAGAAGTGTAGTTGCGGGAGAGAGAGAGGCGGTGAGCATTTTCCCCGCGGTGTAATATCTCATTTTGTGCTTGCCATAGTTTGTCCGTAAACTCGAGCCACAAGAGGCGCAAGAAAGATGTGATCTTGGCGTGTGGGTGTTGAACCTGGAGATCTTCAAGGACGGCTGTCCATTTTGTCGAGAGAAAGCCACGAGGGAGAAGTCAAAGGCCAAGTGTAATCTGGGAAATAACCTCCGCCCGAATTTGAGGGTGTTGTGGTAAAGTAGGAGGAGATCCCTCTATGTAGTTGGTGAGGAGTTGTATGATGGCATCTAAAGCCACGCGTACAATGTGCATATTTTATAGTAAGTGCAGTCATTTATTAGCAATTAGAAGGTCTTCATTATTACCACTAAAGACAGGCCACTTTTGACAAAAAAATCAATACTCAGGACTCTCCTCCTCAGCAACATCATACAGGCAGTGGCGCTTGTGACTACCAGGACGCGGAGGTGGGGAATCATTGCTGCTCTGGCTGGATGATAGAGAGTTCGCGAGCTACAACTCCTCCTGTGATTGTCATTGGTGTCTGTCTTTTTCTTGCTTTGTAGTGATGATGAAATGACTTGTTTTCATGCAAGTTTTTGAACTTGCTCGAAGCCATGCAAGTTTAGAAACTTGCATGAATCCATGCAAGTTTCTAAACTTGCTCGATTTCATGCAAGTTTCTAAACTTGCTCGATTTCATGCAAGTTTGGAAACTTGCACGCGTCAACGCTGGAATTGGTGGGCCTTGTACTAGATCCCAAAAACTTGCTCAAATCCATGCAAGTTTGGAAACTTGCTCGAATTCATGCAAGTTTTTGAACTTGCTCGATTTCATGCAAGTTTCCAAACTTGCATGGATTTGAGCAAGTTCAAAAACTTGCATGAATTCGAGCAAGTTCAAAAACTTGCGTCAAGTTCAAAAACTTGCATGAATTTCAGCATTAAGCATCCAACTTCGTTTCCCAATTAGGTACCGCGAGCGCAAGCTGGCTAGAACCACACGCGGCCAGACCTGTCATCATGGATGATGATAATGATACCTCCGCGTCTGGCGTCTCCGTCTCTGGATGAGATCACGATCGTCGTGAGACATTAAAAACAGTAGTAACTAACAGACACGATCGCGATCGCGATAGCAGATAGCAGTACAATGACGTATCAAGTATCAACTTCGAATACGTTATTAACATAGTAACCAATCCCTAACAGTATTAAATTTTACATTATCCTACTATTCGATACACGCGAAGTGATAATTTAAAATAAAAATTACATCCTTTATAGTATGAAGTCATTCGTTACTACGTCGGAACTTCGGCTTTTTCGTCATGGTGGTAGCGCGAAGAGATGGTGGTAGGTCGATGTGGTGTTGAGTGATGAAGCGTACTACTTACCGTAGCCTCTGATACAGTAAAAAAAGAACTTCCGACGGGGACGCCGGTACTACTACTGCTTACATACATACAGAAAAAATCATACCTCGCCAATTCACTTCCCTCAACCTCTCTTCGACGAACCTTTCCTTTACAGAGAGGAAATCCTACCCACATATCCCGTACAATATCGCTCACTTCATCGCTAGACCCGGATCTTCCACGGCACACCCAACACCAATAACCTTCTCACCATAGTAGATACCACCTTCACGATGATGACGAGATTCCTCCTCCTCGTCGTACCACTAGTACGAGTCGTCGCCTCCGGCCTCGTGGCCGCTTCAGCCTTTCAACATCACTCTACTATGGCGATAATGATCCGTGCAAAAAGTAGACCACAGCAGATGACATTGACCGACAGTGACAGCAGCAGTAGCAGCAGCATCGCCAACAACAACAACAACAGCATCGCCAGTGGTGAGCGTGCCACAGCGTCGATCAAGCTTCCTTCCTCACCGGCACGTCGTCGCCATTCCATGACGACGTTCATGCTAGCGGCAGCTTCCGGAGGGAGGACTGGTGGCGGATTTGGCGGATTATTTTCTGGCCTGTTTGACAATAGCGCTCCTGCTGCTGCTGCTGCTGCTGCTGCGGATACCCCCCCGATCCTCCTCAACTCTGGGAAAGGTCCGACAAACGAAATAATCACGTCAGTGAATGGGATGCGTCACAGACGTTTGGGCGGATCCGATATTGTAGTCTCGGAGCTTGGATTGGGAACACAGCGCTGGTAAGGAGACGTACACTAATGTTATAGGGAGTGAGTGATCCTTTCCGTTCTAGCGCTCTATTCTGAACAAGACATGTCTCACACTACCCAGGGTATCGACCGACTTCAATGCACCAAACAAAGAGCAAGTGTTTGAGTTCATGGATAAGGCAATTCTCGGATCTGGTGTCAATCTAATCGACACAGTGAGTCATCTACCTCGATGCATTGATGCTCTTTTGTGTTGTTATTCGCTGTTGTCTTGTCAAATATCTCACTTATTTTAATAGGCTGAACAATACCCCATTCCCAGTGATGGCAAGACTGTATCGGAAGGAGATTCCGAACTTGTGATTGGCGAGTGGATGAATAGCCGTAAGCTTCACAAGGGTGAGAGCCGACGAAGGGTCATAATCGCTAGTAAGATCACTGGCGGCCGGAACGTTACACCACAAAATATTAAACGAGATTGCGATATGAGTTTGAAGCGATTAGGCGTCGACTATTTAGACGTTTATCAGCTCCACTGGCCGGCTAGATATTCCCCACAATCTAATTGGGGTCAGAGTTTGGCCTACAACATCGATGCGGATAAATCCTTGTATTGGAGGGCCAATGGAGGACCAACCAGCTTCGATGAATTTTGCTTGGCTATGCAGGAATTAATCAACGATGGGAAAATTCGAGGTTGGGGTCTCTGCAACGACAATTCCTATGGCTTGACGGGATGCACACGTACTGCAAGAGCATTAGGAGTGACACCTCCCTGTTCGATACAGGGTGACTTTTCGCTCATTGATCGTAAGAGCGAAGAGAATGGTATTGCCGAGGCGGCATCGCCCTACAACGAAAACGTGGGTTTCATGGCATACAATGCCCTGGCAGGGGGGATGCTCACAGGGAAGTACATCTCAAAACCAGCGGCATTGGATAATGTCGAGCGAGTGAAGGTTATTGAGGCGATGAAAAATCCGCGTGGAAGAATGGATGAAATGGGATGGTCAAGGACTTTGTATCGATACCGTACCGAAGCGGCACAGGCTGCGATTCGAGAGTATGCCAACATTGCCAAGCGCGCTGGGATTTCATTGACGGAATTATCTCTCCGATGGTGTCGTCAGCGATCGATGGTCACCACCACGCTCGTTGGACATTCGAACATGGATCAATTACAGCAATCGCTTGATTATTTCACAAAGAGTAGGCCATTGAGTGACGATATCATGTGGGAGATTGATAGAGTGCACATGAAGAACAGGCTTCCTATCTTTTCGTCAGATCGCGTTGGAAGCGATTGGAATGGCGAAGGAGAAATTGGAGAGACGATTCCATAGCATACAATCAAATCCATTAATGGGACTCGTCGACGTTGAAAATATTCTAGTACTTCTTAGCTTGATGGCTACCGGTGCAGCTCCTGTATCCTCGTTCCTCCTCCACCTAAGCCAAACTTTGTTACAGTTTTTGGAATGTGTCATCCAAGCCAGGAACGAAAAATTTGTACGGAACTCCCTTCTTCGCCACAGCCTTGATCACGAATGCAGGGCTACTCCAACCTCTCGGATCTTCAATCGGGTACCCCTCTCCAATTCGAATTCTAGACGCATTGCTTGCCTTGAATGTCACGTAGGCCGCATCGCCGTTTGGGGCGAGAAATTCCACTAATTCAACTTCATCAGAATTTAATTTATTCATGAATTCAGAGAAAGGTATCGATGCCTCGTTGAGAGTCGATGATTCAACTGTAGGACTATCTCCTCCTGCGAGAGCCGAGATTACGACAGATCTATGATAATTATTGAAGATATAGAAAGGTCCAGCCGGTGTTTCATTATTTACGTACCGCGATAATTGAACGCTAATGAATTGAAGGGAGTCAACGGGACGCCGCCTCTCTCCATGGTTTCTACCTCAGCAAATGCGTCAATTGGAAGTAATCCCACTGCGGTCGTAACCACAGTCGACGAAAGAATAGAAGAGAGGAATGAACGGCGGCAGTCGGCGAGGCGGTGGTTGTTGCCGTCGGCGTCGGCATCGCATGCGCAGTAGGGAACTCCTCGACATTCACCTTGCAGAACACCTTGACTGACACGAGCAGCAAATGCATTGCAGCTCGCGGCGAAGAGTGCCAGCGCAATTAATATGATGAGTTGCCATGAATTGCTTCGGTTCATCGCCTTGGTTCGATTGTCTCTACGATAAGAGATCTGAGACATCTTGTCAACTCTGTGTGCATTGCTCACTTCCAGGTGGAAGATTGGGCATGACCTACATGCATGGATTTCTCATCTGCGATCAGCGGCAAACAAACCGAGAAAGAACGTATTGTAGATAGGTAGTCCATATCATCAAGCTTCATTGGATTGTCCTTCACAGAAGTATTTGAACTGACATAACATGATGTGTTATCAAATTAAATTGATACTACATAAAAGTAAGCACATGACCAAAAATGAATTAACTGCCTCATTCCAAATCCTATGACTCTGAGCTCGATTCACTGCATGAGCTATCATCGTCATCATGATGATCCACCAGCGATTCACATCTCCCCGTCATTCGTAACCAATCAGGTGAAATGGGACCAAATTTATTCACATTCGACACTGCATTCGCAGAATCATTGTACAATATAGTGCCACAAACGGGCAAACCACAGCCAAATCTTTGCTGCCAAGTAGTCTTTTGTACAGGTTTGGCAGAAGCCGGATAGACAATTTGGGAGGAGTTTGTGGATGCCCTCCCGAACGATGTTATTCCGGTGGTGTAAGTCTCTCCTGATACCGAATCTTGATCATCGAGTGATCTCGAATTGGAACGTAAGCTTACCTGTTCGTACATGGGATTGGATGTTGAATATGGAATCACTTCAATACCAGTCTGCGATTGCCACGAGTGTCCATCCGTGAGATCAGACAGGACAGAGACTGAAGTAGTTGTCATGGTGGCCGTGCTTGATGAGCGAGTAGACATTTCGTATTTTGACGGAAAACATTGGTGACCGGGTTCATTCTCTTCAACTGCACTCATATACGCGCTGGAGGAGCAGCTTGGTTCATCAGTAATTTCTCCTGTGCCATCATCATGATCCTCGCTCTGGGTGATAACTCGGAGAAGAGTGCCATTATCTCCGCCATTTGTTACAGTTGCATCGTTGATACCATAGTCTGCCTGGTTCACAACGATCGTCGCCAGGTTTGGTTGGTACTCCCAGCTTATGGCAGATGGAACGCCTTCGTCGGCGGCAATGCTTTCCTTTTGTTGACTCTTTGGCTCGACTAACGGTGGGGTTAGCGTTGATGGCGTCTTGATCATGGCTTGTACATTACTTGGAATCGTCGTGACGTTTAATTTGGGACTTATCTCCAATGTTTCACATATGGGTTCGCTGACATGAACCAATACTCTCAATGTGGCATCAGGATCCAATCCACACTTGAGTGTATCACCCTTGAGCATCAACATGCGCATTGCCTTGTCATCGTTATTTTTGGTCAAACCGCCGCTCAAAATGCTCTTGAATGTACTGCTCTTGGGTTTGCTGAGATAACAACTTGTCACAGGGACCGCGATGCTCGAGTCTCCATTCTCTTCCCCGGACACAAGTAGGTTGGCAGTACCAAGCTTGTACATTCTGCCAAAGCGTGAAACCGAAACTTGGATCGGAACCGACTGAGGTACGAACCTTGACGTGGTAGTCGAGAACTCGGCATGGAAGGCGAGTTGAAATTGATATGAGGCAGGTTCCCGATGTTTGTACCCAAGAGCGCCATCCTCCTGCGGATGTTCTGGCCAATGAACGACTGAACTCAATGCGTTCCTCTCCTTCTTCTTCTGCTTCCCCGAACCAGCCTCAGTGTTGGATTCAGGCACTGTCAGCGACAAACTTGACAAATGAATCATTACGTTCTTGTTCTTTGTAACACGCGACAATGACGCTACAACCTTCGTGGTCGAGTTCGTATGGTCTGCACTGTTATCCCGTGACAAACTCGCAGTCATTGTGGTGCTGTCGGTCTCGGTCTCGGCGCTCTCGTCTGGTTTGATCTTCCTGGGTGGGGAACTGACGCCGCTCGAGCCATTGCTTCTACTTCGAATGGAGAATTTTCCATGCATGATCCCTCCTTTCTTCTTCGTTTTAGTTCCAACATCCTCGATGAAAAGTCCGGCGATGCTCAGTATGGTGACGGTGACATTGACGAGTTTTTTATGTCGAGGTTGTTCTTGCGATGCCATCACCGGCGGTATAGTCACATCCGAAATGACAGTCGACGCCGTCACGTGGTCCAACATCTTGATATCTAATGGCGCATCCATGGTGGCCGTCATTCCATACTTCCTTCCGTGTTCGCTATTATCCCACAAGGCAGTTATTCAGAAACTCGTCAAGTCAAATGAAACAATGAGAGGCAATACCCCAAGCCCCTTCGGTTCATGTGAAATCCTGACGGCATAATAATATTATCACGACATCTTTTCTCCCTCTTGCTCCACAACACCTCCAAACAATTTTCGTCGAGCGGTGCCTTTTTTGCATTGTGAGATAGGCTTCTTAGTTCGCTTCGGGGGATTGGTGATCAAAGTGTGTAGGGAGGAAGTTTGGAAAAAGAGTTTGACAAATTTTCTTGTATGAATTCCTACGCAGCCTTTTCTAAGAAATCGCGATAAGTGTTGGTTCATTTCTGATTCCACCTCTCTATTATTTTCACTCCAAAAAAAGTGAGAGACGAATTCGTGCTTTTCGCTTTTCCTGCTTCTCCACCAACAAAAATCAACGTGTATCTTCTGATTGTTCCAACTGAAGAAGGACTCTCGAGGTAATTTTCGGTTGTAATGAAAAATGAATGAAAAGCATCGATACCTCTCTCTCTCTCTCTCTAGCTCTAGAGAGAGAGAGAGAGAGAGGTACCATAGTTGCTGTCTAATTTACAAGTGAAAGTGTCAACTGAAATAATTCCGAGTCGGAATTCCAAGCAGCCTTCTGATTTTTTTCCGTTCCAAAAAAGTTGTGGGAGATGGGAGATGAGAGTGGGGTTCCTTGTTCTTTGCTTTGTGGCTGTTTGCACAGCGACAACGACAATGAGTCGCCGGCTTGGCTCGTGACTCGTGACATCGGACAGGTGGTAGACAGATGATTCAAGCGAGAGTCATTCACTTCTTAATTTCAAAATTTTAAAAACAGATTCTCGCTCCCGGGTACTAACTTGCATCGTCATTGACCATTAACCATGCGTCATCGCGCCGTTGCACAAATACTATCGGGACGATTCGCAGGCTCCTCGCTTGCTTCGAGGTGTGTAGGACGAGTGGGTGTCGTCGATGCATCGGCACCCGTCTCGAAGTCCACGTTCAATTGCGTACCAAACCTGCAACCCTCAATGATTGAATTGAAGATCAGCACTGCAGCGCCTTTTCGCACCTTTGGCACTTCCACCACGAAGGATAGTGTTGCCAAGGAAGATCAGGCATTCCTCGAAAGTCTCAGCCCCGCGCAGAAAAAGTTCCTCGACGTACTGCAAGAGTATCGCAGTCAGAACTTTGAACATACGATGCCAAAACGTTTTTTTCAAATGATAATGAAGGCCGTCGATGGTAACCATGATGGGGTGATCACATTAGAGGAGTATCAGAAGTTGCTGACCAACATCGGAGCAAGGGCGAAAATGACTGATCAAGACCTCGAAGAGATTTTTGAGAAATTGGGAGATGAAAAGTTGGACGGGAAGACGGTCATTTCCGTGAAAAGGATTGAACAAGCATGGGCGCCGTTTCTGAATATCATCTGGAAGATATGAATGGAGAGGAAAATATATCTATTTTGAGTCGTCTCGTCAAGGATGAACAGAGAGTAAATGCAAATAATATCCGTCGTCGGAGCGACACGAGAAAGATTTAATGTCCAGTTCTTTTTATTACGGGCATTTTGGTCCTTGATTCATCGCGACCCCTGTCGACAGACACGCAATCAGAGACAAACGCCAATGTCAAGTAGGATTTCGCCTCCCCAACGCTATTCCTCTGCCTTCGAATGCCGTCCACAATTGACGCTTGTGGGAGACCAACATTACGTGATCTCCAATACTTTTCGACCACTGAATTACACACGAGAAAACACGATGGAAAATGCCATCGCCGACCTCACTCATATCGTGAAGGATCTTTGATGATATCACCAATGCGCACAGGTTGGCAGTGGTACGAATTGCCAGGACCAAAGAGATGGGGATCAGGCCCAACACCGCTCCTAGTGACGAGTGCTGCCACGCAGCTGATACAGGCAAGGCGTACCACGATGCACAAGTCATCGAGTCGACGACAGTGGTGAGCGTTGCTGACATTAGCATTCCCCTCCATATCATGCCGGACCGTTTCTTTTCTGGTACGAGGATATCAGTCTCAACCTTGGATCGGGTGTACGCCCAAACAAGCATACTGCTCTGGGTCCCAAATACAAAGTAGGCAAGGACAATAAATTGCGCCGAAACAAGACTACTGGTCCATTCAAAGAAGAGTAGCGACGCAAAGGTGACCACCCCAATCAAGTTTCGAACAAAGAGAATAGTTTTCTGCTTCTGACGCGCCTCATTCAATTCACGCTCTCGTTTCTTTTTCCTGCCAATCGCGACATGATCTAATATTAAACCGCTGCCGTTCTGAGGGTACGATAGATGTGCATCATCCTCTTCTCCCTCTACCCCGCCCATACCATCATCATCTTCTTCTTTATCATCCGCGAGAAGAAGTGATCGCAAATAGTCCTCATGTTCGGCACACCCCTCCTCATCCGATATGGCCGCTAATAATAATGGTTTGACGGGAATGACACGTCTCCTCCAAACCAGCCCAATGAGGAATACACCACCGATTAATACGTTGGGACTACATACCTCCAATGGAGGCATGAACCATCCCCAATGCAAACAGTAGCCACAGACGATGCCTGCCAAGTGCCTGTCCGTGAGAGAAAACAATGAGGTGGGCAGTAATGGATGAATATACAAAACACCGCAATCCGTTGTTTCGCATTCCAACGCACGCGTAGTACGATGTCTCACCCCGTAAAGCTCGCACGCGGCATGATGAATTGCGCCACGAACAGCGAAGCGATTGGGGCAATATTAAATTTCAACGATGGTATACCCGGAACGCTGTGCGTCTCGAAGCAAACGTCCGAAAAGAAGGGGATGGGACAGGTCGGCTGCGTCCGTTCCATGGTACTCACGACCATCCATGCGAACAGGACGGCACTATAGCCTACCGTGCTCGTTTCGCGCAATCGATCGTGCAATTCCGTGTAGTGCGTCCGGAGGAGTGTCGATGCAGTATTGTCGTCGTTGTTGGTATTAATGCCCTTGAGCTTCGTTTGAATGTACCATACTCTCGCGCACACTATACCCATCATGACCACGGTCGTACACACGACTAACGCAATATTGTACACTAAAAATGGAATGCTACCAAACAATCCTCGTCCTCCTCCTCCTTCCTCTGGACCACCCTCCAGCTCCCGCCCCAGGGAATGAAGCGACATGGCATTAAATCCAATATGAAGCGGTTCAAAGTGTGCCGTGGCCCCCGTCAGGCCTCGCCACCATTCGTGATCTTCCGCGATGTTCGTGTAGCGCTTGCATACCGATGCGGGGGATACACGTTGATTCCAGTAGTGGAAAGCCAGTCCGATATTGAGTAGTAGGAGGAGGGATGTTGCCGGTTGATTGAGTAGGAATTGTACGTTTTGATTCCGTCGTTCCTGTTGCTGTTGCCAGGGATTCTTGTTCGTCTGGGCGGCAGCTGCATTGGAAACAGAGATGATGGTGGGTGGAGAGGATGATGGACAATATACCACAACGTGAGAGGATGATGCCGTCGATGATGTTGATGACGAGGTCTTTTGCGTATTGCTTGAATTTCCCATAGCTTTCTTCCAAATCCCACTCGGCGGAAAAACGTAGATTGTAGTCGATGATCCATCATCGTTCGTTGGCCGAGTCAGTGCATCTGAGCAGTAGGCTGATGTCGATGATGCAGTCGTTGATGCTGGATGAAGGCACCATCTCTTGCTTCCATCGTTCTCATCAAATATTGAAATGACGTGGTGATTGGAAGATGATTCATCTGATTGGGTCGACGTTGACGATGGAGGAGAGTAAGAAATCACATAAGACAATTGCGTGACAGATGGCCAGTTTCCCCACATGATATTATTTCTCAATAACCACAATTGTATTGGCGCTGTTATAGTTGATGTTATTGATGTTGTTTCCATCTGTCGAAATTGCCTTTGATGGAATACTTGTTTTCGTTTCTTTTTTTGTTTTTGCCACGATAATTCTGTCGGTGCATAAATCCCCCACGGCAATGGTATGTCAGAGTTGATGACGCTACTGTAGTCGTCATTTTCGGAAATCATCATTGTTGAACCATCTCCTCGCAGCCGATTGTCGACGGCGACATCGCTCTCGCTTGTAGTAGTAGTATGAACTGCCGCCCCTCGACCCACGAAACAAAACTCATTCCTTCTATATGCGTAGTATGTGAGGTGCAAATACGTAATGATGAATGGCAAAAGTATGAGGAGACTAATAAGTTTGATGAATGAGAATTGCCACGATGACGATGACGATGAGTGGGACAGCGATGACGCCATCATCATCATAATAATAATATATTTATCAATTATTTATATCAAGATGATGATATGGAAAGGCAGTACTATGTAACGCAACGGTGACGAATGATGATCGTTGTTCCGTTTCACATTCACCACCTTGTGATGATGGTGATGTTGGCGATGCATGATCGATGCGCTCTCAACCACGAAATGGCGGGAAACGGAAGAAGTAGTGTACGCTACTTCTTTACCTACCTCTACATAGAGTAGTAGTACCGTACGTACCCACCAACTCTACAACGGAAGACGAACAATGACAATGATCTCATCCAGCAGCAGTAATACTAACAACTCGACGCAGCAGCAGCAGGAGCAGATCGACTTGGCCTGCACAGCCTTCCGTAAATCCATCTCGGCCTACATTACCGCAAAAAGTCGCAGCAGTAGCAGCAACAACAATAAGCAGCACCATCGTCGAGTCCGTCGAGACGTCATTGCCGACGAGGATGAGATCGATGCCCCGACTGCCGCCAACGACATCAAAAAGCAGTGTTTGGAACTCGTCGATCACGCCAATCACGTCTTGCGCACGCTGACCGCCAAGCGTCTCTCTTTGAAAAATGCCTTGCCGGCATTTCGAGAAGCTTCCGAGTTCCACGTCCGGCAATTCAGGGCCGCGACTGCTGCTTCTTCTTCTTCGGCTGCTTCCGCCGCTGAGCGACGAGGAATCATATTACGAAACTGGTTCGCCAACTACATTCGTCTGCGGGATGGATTCGTTCTATTGGAGAGCGGAGAACGACGACATCCCCACGATGATGACGACGACGACGCCGTTAGTAGTAGCAGTGGAAATCCAAAAACATTCACATCGAAATTGAATGGCGCCTACCGATCCGATGGAATTACGCGGAAATTCTCATCCAGGAATGGATACACCGGGACGGGATATGATGAAGTATACGACGAAGATGTGGGCATCAAACGCCGTCTATTGGAGGCGCTGTCCGATATTGCTGAAGCACAAGGAAAACGACGAAGGAGCGCGTCAAGCATTCACGAACAGTTATTCGATGGAGACAAGTATGGAAATGGAGCGCAATTGTGGGAAGGACTCATGGATGAACATATTCGTGAGAGTAACGAATTACGGGATACATTGCAGTCCATCCAAGTCAAGTTCGTCAATGATATAAACACTCATTTGTTGAATGGTGGCGGAGCAAAGACGACGACAGCGGTCAAGAAGATGAAGTTGACTCTCATCGCAGATGACAAATTCGAGCGAATGACACTGGGCGATTCAGTAGATATTGCGCGACAGGGGAATGCGTTCACGCTTCAGGATGCGGGAGGATCTTTGCCCATCGGGATGACTGTTCGTGATTGGAGGCAAAAATTTGGTCTGATGCCGGCGGCGGTGCCATCGTCAACTGTGGCGTCGTCGTCTTCATCGAAGATTGAGCATGGTGCAGTTGAGAAGAAACGCAAAATCATACTCGAAGATTCGTCAGAGGAAGAGGAGGAGGAGAAAAAGACTGCTGCATCCTATAAAACGAACAAGGCAGTTAAGACAAAGCAGTTGAATGTCACACCCGGAATTTCCACCCATCCCGCTAGCGTTAGCACTATCAAGCGCCCCAAAACCAGCAACTACGATGATGACGGTCTAACAGTTCGGATGCGCAAGGCCACTGATGTCAGCAAACCATACAACACAGGGAGGAGTAGTGTGGGAGAAAATCATCTCAACAACACAGAAGACATCACGTCCATCGATGACATGAAACGTCAACTTGGAGTAAACAATGCCCAGCTTGAACGAGGACGAGAATTGTTAGAGGATGAACAATTATTATCGAGAATTGCCGCGGACGAAGAAGATATGCGGGAAGAAATCATGTTACGAGACGGAAGCAACAAGACCAGTCGTGACGGCACTCATATCTTTTCGAGTCATGCTGCCTTGTTACGAAAAATTTATTCCTCGAGGAATGAATTACGCAAGAAGAATGACGCATTGTCATACAATAACAGCACTGATATCGAGCTATTGAGAGAATCCCAAGAACATTGGGCGGCATTTGACGAATCAGTGCTCCGATGGAATGATCAACTTCAATCTCTTGCCGAAATGCGCAAGGATATTTCGGATGGAAGGCTCGACGATTTCTCAGATCGAGTACGTGCATGAAAAGAGGAACACCCGAGATTTTTGTGAATGTTGGTCACCTACCTACTAACCCACTTCTTTCTAAACGAACTGCTGCAACGATTGCCCAGGCATACACAATACGAGAGAGCTTTCGCGAGTCAAACATGCTCCTCGGCATCGATGCTATGGAAGTTTATGAATTTTATTCTCAACTAGAGAAGGAGAAATCGACAACGCAGAACCGAGTAACAGATGTGACGAGTAAACGATCCTCGTCTACTATTTCATCCAATGATCCTCTATTCGATGTTTGTCATTCATGCCTCAAATTTGCAGAGGAGACATTCAAAACTGCATTATCTCTCGTCTTGGAACACGAGCGCTACTCTCCGACAAATTCTCCGGCTACCATTGACAGACATTGGGAGAAGGGACAACATCTTCTTCTGCGCGGACGTGCTCATCACAACATTGGTCATGCCATCTACGAAAGGGCCGAATACACCAATCATTTTTGGAACCAACAAAGTCCACGCGAGAAAAATGCGACAACGAGAGATTTGTTGATGGTAGCAAGAGAGGAATTTTCCAAGGCTATGCAAAGGGCTAGGCTGATGCGTCACAATACAGTGATGATTTACGGCCATCCAAATGCAAACGAAAGCTCTAGTCAAAGTAAGTGTACCTGGATAGACGAGGCAACAATTCATAAACTCGAGGCCATTAAGCTTGAATTGCTCGCGAGTGGGTTTCATATTCTATGCTCGTGGAAGGTGGACGACTCTAGAGAAGAGGCCGTGAAAACGTTTCATGAGATAGTCGAGTCAGTCGAAATTCCCGAAGTTTTGGAGTTGGTAAGCGCGGAAGGAATTTCTCCCTTGGAAGTTCTGGAAGTGCTCGCTGACATGTATTGGCATGCAATTAGAGTTGCTGAGCTATCCACTCAATCCATCGAAGGCTTGTCCCGCATTCGGAAGGATTGGAATGTGAAGATGGGGGAGAAGTTACTTCAATTAACACGTGTGGCCATGCAACGTGCATCGGTGGTTAGTGAGCACCTCCACTCATTCGTAAACCTCCATTCACTATTTGACAATGCAAAGGAAATTGGTTTCGCCACACCCTCAGATATTGGCAAGGAAGAACGTGAACTTTGCCAATGGTGGGAAACCATCAAGAAACAGGCCAACACGAGGCTGTCAGATATTGCTAACAACACACATAGAAACGCTAGTTTATCAACATTGCAACGCGGTGAAATTGCGGCTGGAATCAGTGTTGATTCCATATCAGCACCACCACTAACACGCCGAGTGTTTGTCCAGGATGACAGAGCATTGCAAGATCGAACTTTATCATGTCGATCAACCAGGCGAGTAATGAAGAGGAACAGTGCCGCGGTTGAAAAGAATGTCGCCGAGCAATTCACCTCGGAGTTCGCACCAACTAACGATGTTGCTCCTGGGCATGGTACGGGGAATACGTTGTTTTCTTCTGGCAACTCCAAAGTAGTATATCGCAAGTGGGGGAATGAAATTTTGGAGCCTCATGAAAGAAAGTCGAGATGCTGCCCACCGTTACCTGAGAACTTTGTTGAATTGGGTATCTCTATTGATGTGATACGTGCCCTGGAGAAGAAGTTGGAGAACATTCTACCAGCTGGTTATCAGTTCCATTAATAGAATTATTGCCAATGAGAGGAGAGTACTACTTATTGCTGTAGCATTGCCTTTATCTGTGTATCTAATAATGAAAAGGTCATTTGATAATGCCAGACACAAACCTATGTTGGCACATAGTAGACATGTGAACTCTGCCAGCCAACCACCAGGAAGACTCACCACTGCATGCCGCCAACCCCCCATCAAGTGAGAAACCAAAACTGCCCTAGGTAAGCTGTAGAGTAAGAGTGTCAACAAAAGCCAAAATCAGCATGGACAAATATAACAATATCATGAGAAGAAGGCCAGGGGACCACCAAGACACACTTGAAAAGACCCCCCAGTTTAGAGACCACATCATTCGATGCCATCCCCAATACCCACCCGACAACCCTTCCCTAGGCAAGCTGTAGGGTTGAGGTCAATGAAACTACAGCTACAGGACCCAACAACAACAAACAATAGCTTAATCTCCCACTACTATTCTCAACAAAGATAGCAATGAACAAAATTGTATCTACTGGGATCAGCATGCTAACAGAGACTGCAGCACATCTCCAAACAATCAATTGCTTACAGCTTAATGAAACAAGGGAAGTAGAGGAAGCATAAGCCACACCAAATCAATGAATAATGAAAACACCCCAAGAATAATATGTTGCCCTATTGATTGGCTTATGCAAGAAATGTGGATAGATGAGTGAGAAGAACAGCAATCAATCTATCTTAATTGGGAACAGAAGTTGGGAACAGAAGATCAATGGGAATAACCGAAAGGATTAGGAAGGTACCACCACCACCACCACCACAAACTTATTTATGTCATCCCCAAGCTAGCCTGACACTTTATACAAAAGGAAGCATGAGGAAAATCATCTGTATTTCATATTCATATCTGCCTTGTTTTGTTTTGCTTGACCACTTCCAAAAAATGGAAGAACACGTATCAGGAACCACCAGCCAGACACCAAGAATTTCACCTTGATGGACAGACCATAGCAAACTGTCAGGCAACACAGAGAACAGGCTACCACAATGACACCAATTTGTAACTCTATTTACTGCTGTAGGCAAACAGAAATGTGTTACAAACTCACACATAGTAAGCAATAATAATAGACTTGTTACTATAAAATAATAGACTATAACACACTGAATAAACTTTTGCGGGAAGAGAAAAAACTGGTAAGACAGACCACACACCTGTCCACTCATTATTCGGTCAATCTTTGCTACTTTTACTCAAACCAAAATATAATATTCTGGATTCAGTACTACTCATCTGTGTGAACAAATGAAAAAAACAATTTTGGCTTACTCAATTTTCTTGCAATGCCTATGTACTTATAAAATTTGCACAAAAATCAAAAATCACATATTTTCTATTTGAAAAAAAAAACACTAGAATACCCTCATTTTCTCAAAAGGTGTTCAGATGTGCTGGATTCCAAAACTGGTGTTTTAATGTAACCCCCAATTTTTTTGTGTTTTAGAATGATTTCTTATCCATTTTTAAGGTGTTTTCATTTACCCTCATTAAGTCATTTTTTCCCTCACTTAGTCATTTTTTGTGCTCAAGTATTCTCATGTGGACACATTTCTTTTCCAATTACATCCGACTACCTTCCTATGAAGCATTATTGCAGTAAATTACCCTCGCTTACTATGATAGAATTCTCATTTATCCTCACTTAATATTAAAAAAATACATCCCTCACACACATTTTACTGATCGCATAAATACTTTCACTTGCCTATTCTCAAATTTATTTACCATCATCCCCCTCTCTTCAGAATTCTCCCTTCTGCAAGACAATCATGCATCATGACAATGCAATAATGAACATCATAACTATGTCATATTATTGCCTCAATTAACACGTGGATAGATAAAATAATTAGCTGCAATTGTATGCATAAAATGTTGACAATGGTCTAAAATAGATGATGATTGGACCACATCAAACTTTGCTGAGCTATTGTTCCATCAATATCCATCCATTTTCATTGATTTTTTCACAAAATTCCGATTGTGATGTTGAATATCACGTGTGCAATCTATAAGCCTCAGGACAATGAGGGCTGTGAGGCAAAAATATTGCAGTAGCATGGTACCAAATTAGGTATCTTGGCACACACATTAATATTTCAGTAAATAAATGGTATTGTTAAGTATTTTTTTCATCTTAGTATTTAATTTAAAGTTATCTGGAAGGTGGTGAAATTTTGTAGCAAAATTCAAAGAGGAAGGGTTGCATTTTTGCTTCATTGTCAATGTACTACTGCACATTGACAGAAATAAAAATCATGGTAATGAGAGAGGTCTGTGCAATGAAATCTAGTTACTATCTGTCGCTTCCGGAACCAGTGCAACAAATTAGTTTAACATAGTGAGGGTAGATGAGAATTCATCTCTAAAAGATTCCTAGAAAGCTGGGGTATGTATGACAATTACGAATGCAAAGTGAGGATACATCGGAATTTTAAAATAAAAAATGGAGATACATCAGGATTTTAAACTTAAAAGTGAGAGTACATCAAAAAAATTTAAAGTGAATTTATTTACACAAATTGTTAAAAAAGCAAGGGTGAGTTAAAAAAGTATCAACAAGGTGAAGGCATTTCAATATGTGGCTTTGAGAGTGAGATACTTCAAAATGTAAAGTCAATGTACTTGAGTGCCCCTCCCTTTCTATTTTTGTCAGTTTTTTTCCTGCCAAAATCTATCCATTTTTTATACACAGACGGATGCCATTGGTCATAGCATATATTTGAATGGTTTGGATGCATTTTGGAAATTTCAAAAAATACTTAAATGGGGCACTGAATAGCTTGACTTGTGTCAAAGCAATGGCCTTGAAAATCATATCGCCTATATCAGCTCCTCTTTTCTAAGATACAAGAAATTCAAGGCCATGGCACAGCCATGTGCACGTAAATGTTTGTTTGAAATAAT
>JALLBB010000277.1:0-18445 GCA_036939735.1 Discostella stelligera | reverse complement strand
CCATAAGAAGCCATTTAAATCCTTCTTCTAAAAAGAGAGGGATGAGTTTGTTGTAGAATACTGCTGTGAGGTGCTTAACATGTGGAGCGACATCCTCCGAGCCTTCAAGTTGATACCCTTCAACAACTAAACCAAATTTTAGGACAGCCTTTGCATCCATGGCACCTGAGAGAGTGCCAGGGTAAGCAGCAGGGGCAGCAGCAGTGGCATCAACAGTGTCAGCAGAAGCAATGCTGGTAGTAGTGGAGGCGGAAGAGGATGAGATAGCAGCACCGGCACCTAAAGTTGAAATAGCAGTGGCAGTGGCAGCGGCAGTGGAAGCGGAGCGGAAGCAGAGCCAGCACCAGCAGTAAAATTGTGGGCAGCAGCAGTAATGGCGGGCTGAACATGAAGATAGTCATCCAGTGATGGAGGAGATGGAGAAGCAGAAATTTCCGCAGCGCCTAGGGCAATTTCCTCAGCGGCAGCAACAGTTGCAGGATCAATGTTCATGCTGTCCGAAAATGAATCTTTTGATGGTGCAATTTATGATTGAGAGAAGGGTGAAGGACGGGAGAGGAAGTGATGAGTGGATTGGAGGACACAGCAAGAACTTTGTACAATAGGGCGTAAGGGGCCAATCTTCCAACGAATGTGAAGGTGAAGCCCTATTGTTGCGGCCAATGGTATGACAGTTCTTCCCATCAGACGATGAGGCTGAACTATTTGTCCATGACACTTTTTTGCTGATGGGTACTAACAGATACATCATTTATTCACATAAATTCTTCACATGCAGGAAGACAACCACAAGGCAGAGACTCTGGTACTACACACTGGTCTTACTTCTTTATGTTTTGCGCAAAAAATCTACATTATTGACTGCATAGGAAGGGCGACGCTCACTTCATCCATTCATAGCAATCATCACAACCTGAACAACACCAACCACACCTTTACTGACCCTGAACCTGGACAACACACGATAGCTGCTTCTTCAAGTCGGCAATTTCCTTGCGGGCCGACTCCAATTCACTTTGCAAATCCAATGAGCTCTTCTCGAACTCCACAGAAGCCGGCACGGAGCTGCTGCAAGCGGTACTGTGAGTGTGGTCACATGAAGATGATACTGCAGCAGCGTTCAAAGCAGTGTTCTCAATAGATTGTTTGTGATCGAATTCAGTGGTTCGACCGACCATGGGGCAGCAGCAGACGAAGTTAGGACTGGGGACACGGTACTGCAAGATAAATCGGAGGAGCACATCACGTGGCATATTTTGTGAGAGGATGTCGGATAAAAACAATACATGTCGACTGCATTGCAAATTACGACGTACCTCATTGCCAGTGTACTTGATCTCACCCGAAGTAAGGTTGAAGGAGAACACAGCAATAGTATCCGAATCTTGATTAGCAACAATCAAATACTGACCACTATGGTCGAATTGGAAGTGACGAGGAGTCTCCCCGCGGGTGTGGAAGAAGCCAACCTGAGAGAGGGTGCCACGGGTCGTCTTTCCGCCCGCCTTGCTACTCCCTTGGTGGACACGGAATATGGTTATGGACTCATGTCCGCGATTCGACACAATGACGAACCTTCCCGATTGGTGAACACCTAGGAATTGGTGACAAATTCAAGAAGGAAGTTAAAATGAGGTTGCAGAGGAGTACTTATTTAGCAACGAAGTTAAAGCGAAATTCGATCAACTTACAGATACGACCGCAGGTATTCATCGTGACCGGGAATGCGGATGGAACCGTCTTGATGGACTGGATTAATTTTAGCGTCGAACGACCTTTGAACTTGTCCATTGGTAGTCCTCGCTTAGCGGTGCGAGACATCTCAGCCAATAGTTCACGATCGATGGAGAATACAGCAACCTTTCGACAAATAATATATGAGCGAAATAAGGAAATATGTTCCAAGGGGATAAGGAATAAACATTGACGGAGAAATCTCACCGTCGAGCTCAACTCATTTACGACATAGGCAATATTGAACTTTGGATGGAACTCAAAGTATCTCGGACCATCGGGCTTGCCCGTACTCATTCCACTAGGCAAATAGTTGAGCTCGCACCCCAACTTCCCCTCCTTCTCATCATAAAATATCTCTCGAATCAAATCCTTGCCCAAATCGGGCACGTACGCCATGCATCCCTCGAATGGATCTAGTACCAATGCATGCGAATGTGGATCGGCCTGTCGTGCGGCAATTGTCGATTCGTCATTATTCGAGTGGTTCACCCCCCCGTGCTTTTTCGCCGCGGCAATCATGGCCTTCCCGGCCTTCGGATCGTAGATATTGTGAATGGGTCCGGTGAATTCCCCCGTCTCCTTGGACAATGGAATGACCACGAGGGACGAATCCCAGTAATTCACGGCAATCAAGTGTCGTTGCTCACGATCAATGGTGAGGTAGCATGTGGACGTTCCGCCGGCGTCGATGCGACCGATTTCCTTGAGACTACCGTCGGGATGGACTTCATAGGCGAGGATTTGTCCATTCTCTTCAATATCTTCGGTGCAAGTGTACACGACATTGAGTCTGCAAGTAATAGGGACAGGGACAAGGAAGTAGGTTTGAGTCAAGAACCAATCCACTACTCTGCTTGGAAATTAACGAGCGCCAGCACGCCAAAAAAAAACGTGAGGCGCACAAAGAGCTCACCTTGGATGAAACCGCGAAAACGCCGGATTGATCACCCGGGATGCATCCCCGGCAATATGCCACAATATCAAACTCCCATCGTGGACAAATTTGTAAACCCGAAGGGTGTGTTTGGCGCCATGTCCCCGCGGACCGTGCGCGAGCTTGTCGAAGTCGGAATACGAGGTCACGAAGAACAGTTGCTGATCGTCAACGCATTCTTCTTCGTCGTGAATAGTGCTGCTGATGGTGTTGTCGTTGGCGGTAAGTAGTAGTTGCTGTTGTTGTTGTTGGTGGTGGTGGCCACTCAGCCTCGATGCTCTCGGAGTGCGACTCCCCTCGGCGGGGGACTCCTCGTCAGACGAGGAGTCGAAGGAGGTGAGATCGGAGGTTAGATGGTGTTTCAGAATCATGTCGTCGTTACGAGGAGCCATTATTTTTGTGGGTCGTAAGTTACTCGAGGGGGAAGGGATGTCAATGGAGAGGAAGAAGAGAATGATTGTGTTTTTTTATGGTTACAAGGCGAAGTGTCAGAAGTTTTGTGCAGATGTTTTGTTTTGCGTTTTTTGAGTGAGGCGCAGGCAGAGCGGCCACGGGAATCATCGAGATCTTTTTCAGCGTGAGCAGTGTTTGAAGTTCCTATCTGTTCCTATGCAGAAGTTGGCGTGTCGCTTGCATTCGGCCGTTGGAAGTTTGTGGGTGGAGTGGGCCCGAGTCGTTTTCGTGGCTCTCGTCGTCGGGAGGTGACAGATGGACCACGAAGAAGCGTTTCTTTCCCGAAATTGACAGCTGTTCCCGGGATGGGCCCGCAGACTCATCCATGTGGGAATTGATACAACGACAAAAAACAGAGTAGATATGACAAAAAGGAAAGGATGCGTATTGCAATATTATTATCGATTTGATGTTGAGCTTTCGAAAAAAATACTACTACTTAATCATTATTTGCCCAACCCTTTCAAATGAGACAAATAAAATTTCGGAGGAAAGATCGCCAATGAAGAAAGATCACACTCTAGATTTTTCTCCTTCTCTCTGATCTCTGATCTCTGATCTCTGATCTTCTCTGATATCAACGCCCAGCACGCACCAAGCACGTTTGCATCAACACAATCTTCGTACATCAACAACACATAATATTCAATCAATCACATCCAACCATGGGTTTCTTCAATCAGATCAAAGAGCAAGCCTTCGAAAAGGCCAAGGAGGAGATGATGAAACAAATGGGCCTCGACTTGGATGCGATTGCGGGAAGCGCCGGCGGCGGCGCAAAGAGCGGCAAAATGACCCAGGAAGAATACGAGGCTACCAAACCCGATGAGATGCGGAAAGATATTCGCATGATTAGTGGATGCGATGATCATCAAACTTCTGCGGACGTGTCTAATGTGGCGTCGTTCCAGCTTCCTGACCCAGCAGGTACGTGTTTACTGTTCGCGTCTACGGCTACGGCTATAGTATGGTATGATGTGCATGGACCGAACTCGAACCCTTGCTGACAATCATCACGCCCTTCGATAACATAATACGCAGGCAAAGCTGGCGGAGCTTGCACTTCCACTCTTCTCAACTTTCTCTACGCAGATGAAAATGTGCCCGAAGATGATTTGAGGTAGAGTGCTTTTTACTTCTCACCCTTGTCATCTGTGCAACAGTCTTCCTAACATATTTGCCGTCTTTTTAATCAACCAAGTTTCACGGAAGTGCTGGAGAAGATGAGGGGGCATCTCAAGAAGAAGGGTTTCACGCAAATCCCTCAACTCAGCTCGATGAATCCCATTGATGTCAACCAAAAGTTTGACTTGGTGCCCGACACTGCCACTGGTACTCGAAGGGCCGTGATGATCGGAATCAATTATGTTGGTGAGTTCTTTTTCAATGGGATTAATCGTAATGACTCTATCAGCTTTCGGACTGCAACATAGCGAGAGAGTACTCATCTCTTTCTCCATACCGCTTTCCATGGAAAATACAGGCGATAAACCGGGTGAGCTGAGTGGATGCTGGAACGATGTTCTCAACATGAAGCGTTACATCAAGAGAGTGCATGGTTTCAAGGACGAAAACATTGTCGTTTTGCTCGATGATGGGAAGCATACGGAGCCGACCTACAAGAATATCATTAACGCCTACAAGAGGGTGATTTCGCAGTCCGAGGACGGAGATGCCATCTTCCTACATTACTCTGGTGAGTTCGCTGAGTAACACCATCATTCGTCGGTACCACCGTTTATGTGATAAGCTCATGAAATATCTTGTGACACAAACATCAGGGCACGGCACGAAACTTCGCGATGACGAGAGCGACGAACGCGATGGATACGATGAGGCTCTCTGCCCTCGTGACTTTCAGTCGGCGGGCATGATCCGCGACGATGACCTGTACGAAATTCTTGTGAAGGGTCTACCACAAGGTGCACATCTTGTCAGTGTAATGGATTGTTGCCATTCAGGTATGTTCAACAAGGTTGGAGGCAGGAGATATTTTGTATGATTTCGTTTCGGACAATTCTCATTTCCGTCCATCTACATCCAATGATATTTTGCACTATAGGATCTATCATGGATCTCCCATATGTTTTCAAGGGCGATGGCAGCCAATTGGAGATGGAACTGAACCCTCAAATGAACCTCGATGCATTCATCCAACAGATTTCTGGTAAGTTGGAAGAGGTCTTGAGGGCAAAGTTCGGATTGTAGATGGGCGACATAGCGTTGTCTTTTCCATTGACGACCGTCCACGAGTTTTCTGTTGGCCACTACTGAAATTTAATAATTTCACAAGGCATACTATGAGGTCTTTCGATTCCGCTAGTGTTTAGAAAGAATGCAAGTTTAATTTAAGTAATTTGTTAGTAACACTAGGCATAGTGTTTGGACAATTTGGAATACCGCTTGCATTGATCTCTATTTGTGAGGGCCGGCTCTATGAATTCGGAACTTCGAACGAAAGATGGTGACTGCGATTGCGATGATGACCCCTGGGATAGCCGAGAGCACAAAGGAGTAAAATAAATTCCTTTTTCAGGGAACTGCTTCAACGGTTATGGTAGGGGGCGAGACTTTCCACTATTCATGTTAGTCCCCCTTTACACACTACTTGTCTTGATTTTTCATTTCCTCGGCCATCCTGTAATTGTGATCTGCGAGGTTACGCCGGGTAATACCACCGCCACCAACGGCATCATTATTCTCGGATCGGAAACGCTTGCGCAAGGGTATGGATGGCTTATGGTGAGAAGATGATGAAGAAGCCAGCCCTCCGGACTCGGCATCATCTTCTTCGGACGAGGAATTACTTGATGTACTACCATCATTTCTAGTCTCGTCACTTGCGGGGACATTCTCCACAGAAGAAGTGGAGCCTTCATTGGTGGTGCATCCCGATCCGGATGATTCGGTAGTCGAATGTTCGAGCAATGTGACGATACCTGAGTTTCCCGCATTGTTGATCTTCTTTTGTTTCGTCGAAAAGGATCTGTGATGATGATCCGAAGATTGCTCTCGTCGCGCCTGCTCGATGGCCTCGGCGTGTCGTTGCCGTAGTTTGGCGAGGAACTCTTCCATGTTACTCTCTGTCGTGTTGGACGAAGCTACTTCCCGTTGCACGACACTGGGCGCATCCCTTAATCGTTTGGCAGGAATTGATCCGTGATCGGCATTTTTCTGCTGCTGTTGTCGGACATGTACGAGTTTCGAAAGTGGTGCTTGACTAGATGATATTGAACTCGTTGACGCGAAACTATTGACATTGCCAACTAAAAAGTTCTTCTGAATAGGACCTGTAGCTTGAACAAAAGGGTGAGCTATATTTTGAAGCCCAATACTCGAAGGCGTTCCTCCCGATATAGCATGGCCCGACTGGGCCTGATGAGACGAAGCTAGATGGAAACTAGATAGTAAGGCAGAAGTATCTGGTGCAGGCACAGTCCATGCTGATACTGGTGCTTGCTGCTGTGGTGGTGGTGGTGGTTGTGGTGAATTTTGAGGTGCAGTCTGGGAGGCAGTAGTGATAGTCGCTGCGAGTAGTTGAAGTTGAATTTGCTTCATCGTTGCTGGAGATAATGCCGCCAAAGCTTGTAACTGGCTTGTGATTTGGAGCAACAGAGTTTGAACAAGCTGTTTATTGTTTGCCGATAGGCTATTCATCGTGTAGTATGTTTGCAAAAAGAAATGGGAATGCGTTAAAAAGTGAGCGCATGCGTCATTAAAACGCGATAATGGAAGAAAATAATTATCTTCTTGGATTCACTCACTCTGCAGTTGCGTTGTTGATACCGGCCTGACTGATACTTTGAAATACCATTGGCCAATTTACCGCTGGAATCGCCATTAGTGCCTGTGAAATCGTTTGAGTATTATGTACATTAATATTATTGATTTGTTGCTGACCAAGTAGATTCGGAACTTGTTGCGACTGATGTTGCTGTTGTGGTGGAACTCCTACCATCACGGGAGCGGGGGCGGCATGTGGAGATATCGATGACGCGGCAGCTGCAAGTTGAGCATTCCCTGCAAGTGTGGCGAGGTATGATGGCAATGAAGTCGCTGTCGTTGCGGGTGGAATGTGCAATGGTGTTTGAGATACCGAATGAAGCATGGATTTTGCCATTGGAAGAGTTGTAGGTGCGTTTGCTGAACTTAGTTGCGGGAAACCAGAGTTCATTTGTACACCACCAGCACCAGATGAAGCAATTGTGGTATTTGTAGATGAAAGATGGGATGATGCGCTGGCGACAGTATGAATACCAATTGGTGATACATCATTTTCATTATCTGGAGGAAGAGGAACATCTCCACCCTGCGCCATTCGTAGATGGAATCGACGTTCCAACCTTGCCATCTCCAAACGAGCCATCTCGATGTCTTGTGCCAAGAACCGAGGTCGATTGCACAATTTTGATATCTTATTACCCAGACAAGATGCACCACCGTATTTCTTCGTGATGCGCATGGGATCACACTGTAGCTTCTCCGCAAGAGATGCTCGAAGGGTCTTTCCCTCTGGCAGGCACAGTAGGCCAGAGCTGAAGAAATGTATGAATCGAGTTGCATATTCTTCTTCTTCGACCTGAGTGTGGTGAGCATAGTAAACGAAAAGATGCATAAAAATTGACATGAGTTATGCATTTTCATAATATGTAAAAAGCATAAAAGTTAGGTTAGTTGTCAACATATGAAATAGACTCACCGTCCATTTGCCCTTGCGCAGTCCAGTCGTCTTGCTGATCACGGCACTTCCAGAGCTGCCGCTACATCCACTTCCTGATTCATCATCTTCACTAAGAACATCACTCGACTTGTCGTCGGCTGGGCCGCCTAAATCTTCATCTTGGCTCGCAATCCGTCGATCATCATGGGATAGCGGTGATGTATTCGAATTCGAGGATGACTTGTCATCGAGGTATCGTTCGCGTAGTCGATCATTACTCGCAGTTGCGGCAAGAACTTGGAGAGCATTTTCAATGGCTGCCGATGACGAAGCGGCAGCATTTTCTTGGTCGGTAGGGTACATGATTGCATGACCAATCTTTGAACGAAACCAATATTCAATGAATTGAGGGTGGGGTTGCTGCTCTCATCGGTTAATGATTCCAAGTCATCTTCATCTCTTCTCCTTCAGCTTTCTTCTGCCTCTTGCTTCTTCATCCGAGCGGCGAGACCACAAGTGTGGAAATTGTTGCATCGAATTGTTCTATTGTGAGTGTTGATTTTCTTCAAGTGTTATGTACTATTCGAGTCATTACGACAGATTAAACAACTGATAACTGGTTCGTAAGTGTGACGTTTGCGCTTTCCCAACCTCTCCCCGTAGACGCTCTGTGATATGTGGTGGTACGTTGACACAGTTGTCAAGGACGTCAGGTGTTTGGTTAGTCACAACGACTGCAGGTGCTAAAAGGCGTTCAAGTAAAGATTCCAGTCTCACTTCTCCATCCGACACAATGATCCAGCACATTAATAGTTTCAGTAGTACTCAAGGTGGTTAGATTAACAAGCTCACAAAATGTTGTATGAACTTGAGTGCTTGCACGCTAAATGCTGGCAAGTCAAATGAAAGTGATATTTATTTCGCTAGTTTCTTTACCTCAGAACACAATCTCTAAACCTGAACCCCCATGATTCTGGCCACCTGGGGCATATCTTTGTCTCCACGGCCACTCATGTTGATAACAATATCCTTATCCTTGGGCAAAGTTTTAGCCAGTTGGATTGCGTAATATATCGCATGACTCGTTTCGAGCGCAGGGATGATTCCCTCATACTGGCACATCATCTTGAAGCCCTCTAATGCTTCATCATCCGTAACAGCTGTGTACTTAGCCCTTCCACTGTCCTTGAGGAATGCATGTTCCGGTCCAACACCAGGATAATCCAATCCAGCACTTACACTGTGTGTGTTCAAAGTTTGTCCACTCTTCTCTTGGATTACATACGTAAATGCACCTTGCAAAACACCAGGTGTTCCCTTGGTCAGAGTAGCACAATGTTCTTCATCTTTATCAATACCATGTCCTGCCGCTTCAACTCCATGCAACTCCACTCCTGTATCCTCAATGAATGGATAAAAAGCTCCAATGGCGTTCGAGCCTCCACCAACGCAGGCTATGACAACATCGGGTAGCTTCCCCGCCTTCTCGAGCATCTGTGCCCTCATCTCCTTACCCATCACAGATTGGAAATTTCGAACTATTGTAGGGAAGGGGTGCGGTCCTACTGCCGATCCAATGAGGTAGTGTGTGTTACGCACATTGGTTACCCAGTCACGCATGGCCTCATTGATGGCATCTTTCAATGTTGCCTGCCCCTCCGTCACGGGAACAACCTTCGCTCCCAAGGTATTCATGCGAAAGACATTCAACTTTTGACGTTCAACATCGACTGCGCCCATGTATACGGTACAGTCCAGACCGAGCTTCGCGCAG
Source organism: Discostella stelligera (assembly GCA_036939735.1). Taxonomy (NCBI): domain Eukaryota; phylum Bacillariophyta; class Thalassiosirophyceae; order Thalassiosirales; family Thalassiosiraceae; genus Discostella; species Discostella stelligera. The sequence goes on along the minus strand of JALLBB010000277.1, from coordinate 8,887 downwards.
ATAGTCGCAGTCGCCACACCGTGTTGACCAGCTCCGGTTTCGGCAATGATTCGAGGCTTGCCGATTCTTTTCGCGAGTAGGGCCTGACCGATTGCATTATTAATTTTGTGAGCGCCAGTATGTGCCAAATCCTCCCTCTTGAGCCAGATTGTCGCACCACCACACATTTCAGTCAGGCGATCTGCTTTGTGTAGAGGTGTGGGACCACCCACAAAGTCACGCCGGTATATATCCAGCTCGGCCAAAAAGTCGGGATCGTCCTTAATCCGAAAGTACTCCTCTTCAATCTCGCGAAAGGCCTCCGAAAGAGTCTCGGGGATGAACTGCCCACCAAACTTACCGAATCGTTTATGGATATTGAGCTTGGCAATTTCATCGGCGACCTCATCCTCGGGCTTTCTTCCCAAAATTGTTGCCTGATTTGCCACGTCGCTTCCCTGCTTACACCCACCACTTAGATCCGCAACAATCTTCTTCACGGCCTCGACGCGCTCTGCGGTGGTATCGCCTGCCTGTTGCACTGCCTTAAGAATGGCACTACCAACCACCACCCCATCACTCATGTTGGCAACACTCTGCACCATTTGGGGAGTGGAGATACCAAACCCAACAGCGAGGGGTAGGTCAGTCTTGGAACGGACGCGGGCAATAAACTCGCTGAGGTCCGGGGGGAGCTCACTCCGTGCTCCTGTAACTCCCGTAGTCGAGACGCAGTAGATGAAGGTCGAGGCTGTCTTGGCCAAATGTTCAATCCGATCATCGGTCGTGGTCGGAGCGATTAGTGGAATGTTCGACAGTCCATACTTATTACATGACTTGGCCAATTCGGCCCCCTCTTCAGGAGGCAAGTCCACAACGATGAAGCCATCGGCGCCATATTCCTTGGCCTTGGCGCACATGTTGTCAATACCGAATTGGAAGAAGGGGTTGTAGTAGCCCATGAGTACGACGGGGACGGTAAGTCCCTGAGATCGCGCGGCCTGAACCATGTCGAGACATTGGGTGATGTCCGATGTGCCCGCCCTGATGGCCACTTGATTCGTTTGTTGAATAGTCGCTCCATCGGCTTGGGGGTCCGTGTAGGGAATACCAAGTTCTATGATGGATGCACCTCCTTCCTGCATGCCAAGTAGAATGGCGGGAGTATCTTTGGGACAAAGTAATAAATAATGATAATGTGTTCATGAGTTTGTTTCTCGTGAAATTTACAGTAATACACTGAGGCAAGTCAAGAAAGAGCGGCAACTCATGTCCCCTATGAAAAGAAATCGACTGGAAGGAATTCTTCCTGCCGGTTCAGATAGTAATTGACGTTTAGGTGTCCAAAGATTATCAGCCACACGAGGCCGTGTCGACGCCAATCTTCCTCTTCCAACCTATCAATCGTTACAACGGTATGACGAACAAATGCCTCTTACCTTCCTTCACTGGAAATCCCGCCGTGACAAAGGTAACAAAGGCCGCCTCCCCGGCTTCTTTACACTTGGCGAATGCCGCCTCGATGCGGCCGTCGTGACCTCGTTGCATGGATTGCACTGATGATGATGACGATGCCATGATGTGATTTTGTGTGAACTACTATCTATTCGAGTCAATACTGGCGCTACTGATTGAACGTCAAAGACTCCGAGGACCTTGCGATTATCAATTGAGAGATGGAGCGGCGATGACTAATCCTTTTGTTGCCGTCGTGTCGAAGTTACAAGTTACAGTTGTTATTGATACACCAACATGATCATGACGCACAGAGTGTTTGGTTGCAAGCTGCTTGTGTTGAGAAACAGTAGCAAATTTTTTATTCCCGCCATGATATCTTCCAGGTGGAGGGTGCCAACAGCCGTTGAGTCAGTCGTCACCAGACAGACTGGGACTATCAGACGATCCTGCATGAAGCCAAAGCAATAACGAAATTATTTTCTCGATGCACACAAAAATAAATAAGTTAATTACTACAGTTATATGCATTATACATAGGAAATGGTCCGATATTGATGGAGCTAGGGCTTGGTAATTGGTAAGGGATGGCGAAAAATTCATCATCGCCGCATCCCGCATCCGACTTTGCCAAGCCATAGAGAAACAGGAAAGCAGCAAATTTTGTTTCCCGCCATGATGTCTTGCAGGTGGAGGGCAGACTTCGAAAAAAGACCGCCTTTCCATAAAAGACGAGTTCCCTTGTAAACAGCATAAAAGCCTATAAGTTTAAGTTGCCCATAAGTTGTGGACTTTTGGGATAGGGAAAGTTACAGTTGCAGTTACAGTTGCTTCTACCAAAAAGAGAAAAGTTACAGTTACCGTCAAAGTTTCCCTATTTTTGTAGTCATCAAAGTCAGAGTTAAAGTTAGAGTTCATGTACTACTATCATTATTCTTTCACTCGTTTTCGCTGTAGATGTCACCTGGTCTCATCCCAAACAACTCAGGTTCTGCTTTCATATAGTTCAACTCGTCCCGAAGATCGCCTTCATCCCACTCTTTCTTCTCCTCTCTCTTCATAAATACATCGATTGCATGTTCCACATCCAAAAAGACACTCTGCAGGGAATATGCGATAATGGTCTGTTTTTGAATTGCTTTGAGTTCAACTTTGTTCGGCGTGAGTTTGATGCATAACCTGATTGAGAGAACAGCGTCTCACACGACACCTCAGTGGGATTTGCAGATGCGATTCCGACAGCATATGCCCATAACTTGGGAAATTCTTTCTTGTGGTCCAGCCAGAATTTAACATGCTGGAACTTCCCCATCGTATCAAAATAATTTGCATAATTCTTTCCAGATGGCAAATTCTCACCTCGCGTCTTTATCACATTTCCAATTGTAATCACTTGGTCAGAAATTGTTTCGCACTCTGTCCCATGAAGAACCTTGGTATTTTTATTCGCTACAATAGTTGTAAGACATTTATCCTTCTCGTAGTGTTTTAGAAACCGACCAATTTCTTCCACAGCCATATTACGCGGATTAAATGTTCTCTCTGCTGATGGACAAAATTCGTCATCTTCGTCATCGTTGTCATCGTCACTGCCATCCTCCATTGGGCTATCCTTTTCGTATTCCTTCTCAAGCATGTCAGTCAAGCCGTTAACTCCTCGTTTCCCTTGCTTGGTTGTCAGTAACGAGGACGCCACCATCAGTGGCACCTTGCTAAGAAATACAAAGTTGCACATGCAAATCGAAAGAAAATGTGGTGAGAGATGGATGAGATACTAAGCAGAGACCCACACAAGTACTACAAGACGCACCTAGTAATGGATTCAGTATCGCTGCGTGAAGAACTGTACCTCGAATATGCGTCACGTTGTCCCCTGCCGCATTGGCGAGGCCGAAACGAAATCTCATCCGTTCAACATAGACTCGGCAAGCAGTTTCTACTTCTTTCTTCATAGTAATGGAATTTTTAGCAACAGCTCCACGTGCATGTGATTCAATAATGGAATCATAGGTCTGAACAAGGATATTCCTTTTACGTTCACGGAGATTCACAACATTGTCAATCATAGAAATGTCTTCATACATCATGAAATGCTTCTGAGATATCTCCTGACAAATGTGTTGTACCATGAACAGCCAGTCAAAAATTATCACTCCTGTTCCTTGGGTAAACTTAGACAGCTTCAGAGCAGGCTCGTATCCGCACTCTATTTGTCTTAGCATCTCTACCTCTTCCGAACTGGGGAGAAGCTGGTCAATAGGCAATGTATCATTATCCTCGTCGTCGCTGTCAATTAAAGTTTCCAAAGTGGACCGCCCTCCAGCCAAGAATCCTTGATATGCTCTTGTTATATCGCCGCGTGCAACATTGAATACCTCAGTCTCAACGATCCATCCATTGGCCCTCGTTTCACAAGCAGTATGAATAATCACTTTAGGTTTCCGGTTTCTCTCACTTTGCACCTCAACGTATTGCTTCATGAGCACAGACTTTTTATTCATTTTGGTTAACAGCTTGTGTACCTGCTTCAAGCATGCTCCCAATACAGGATTGTCATTATGAACTCTCCATGATACTCCTAGGCCTTCCTTGGAACACAAGTTGTTACAATGAAACCCACAGTGGTTGATTTCAATACTGTTTGGTCGACCAGCTCGAGTTTGCTCCTCGTAATCAAAAGCCCCAGCAAGCGCACCGCCATCAACATTTTTACTATGAACATACTTTGCATGTACGCCCTTCTCTTCCGCCGCCTTTGCTACCCAATCACCACAATTGCCTGCAGTCTTCCTTTGGTCGAACTTTTTAAAGTCAAGAATGAATATTCCCATATCTCGTGTGAAAGGTGAAATATTCCCAGTAATGGTGCCACGTCCATGAAACAACCTCTTCTGGTCTTCTGTTAACCCACTCATTGTTGTTTGTGATGCAAACATCTCGCGGTTGCCGTCTTTCAATCGATACTTCTCTGCTATGATGCCAGCAGTCAGAGCTCCGTAATCATCACGCCGGAACCTATCACGATAGAAGTCAGATGCAAGAGATACAAAGGGGCGGGAGTCGAGATCTTTGCTGAAATCAGATATGATATTGCGTAACTCCTCAAATAGGACATCACAGATCACCTTGATGTATTTCAAAGGCTTCTTCCTGTACGGGAACTTTGCAAACACTTGGACATGTCGGCACAGAAAACGAGACATAAACGGATTGCGCATAGCTTCATCAGGAATATGTCCATATACTGTAGCAACCACTAGTTCCATCTCTGCTCGAATTATGTCTCGAGGAGTTGTCTTCTTTGAGGGCGGATGTTTGCTTCCTCCTTCCTCTATGTCGTCGCCTGAATTAATACCATGGAGATATCTGTGATTGAATGAAATGCAAGAACCAGTAACATAATGAAGTGAGATTTGAATCTGTCAAAGCAACACATGAAAAGGATTAAAGAGCAATATCATTCCTTACTTTGACCGAACATAGTCTTTGTGGATTTGCTCGTATTCATGTGCACTAATATTCTTACTACGTGGCTTGAGACCACCTTCGGCAACTCTTTTAATACGTTTCCACAGCTGTCCAGTATCATAGCATTTTTGAATGATTTCTCCAGTGACAACGTTTTTCCGCTTAGTAATTTTTGTCTTGCTATCCGCACCACCCTCACTAATATTACTACCATTGGCGCCAGCATCTTGTGTATTTCCATCACCACCCTCGTCACCAGTACTACTACTATCGTCTCCATCGGCACAATTTGCATTGCCATCACCACTCTCATCCTCTTTCACAATTGCCCAGTGCAAGTCAAGGAGAGCCCTCCCCATATCATCTTTGACTCGTTTACCGAAACCATAGGATGCGACATATGCAATCAAATCGGCACACCACACTTCATGTTCCTCTTCCATACTCATGACAGCAGCAGTGGCAGCAAGATCATTCTGTGCTTTCTCAGCCACCTGAGTAAGTGCTCTAATTCGCTTAAGATGCACAATAAAGCAAGTTCTTGCATCCTTGTACGTTGAAAGACTAATTTCATGCGACTCTTCAGCTTGGAGATCACGTGGATTGTCACGATATGCCTCCCATTGTGCTGATGGATTGCCAGCCTTGACACGATCGTTCGTATAAACAATTGTCAGCTGAACCTCTGCATTCCTTCCTACTGTCCTCTTTTTGATAACACATAGACATAATCATAGCCAGCAACAGTATCATCCTGGTCGCGCTCATGATATACTTCATCCGTCATGGCAATCTTCGAATCCGCGTAGGGGCATTTTGGTGTCACCTTCCGTGTGAAACCAGCACCTGACAATCCCCTTCCGGCATCGGCATTTGCACCGATCCCAGAACCGGCGCCCTGTTTCTGTTTCTTCATTGGACGACCTCCTTTAGAACTCATCTTGAGACACCACAATGATAGGCGGTATGCAGTAGGGGTAGCAGGTAGCAGCGATGACTATGAAATTCAATGGGCAAGACAGAAATAAGAAATAAGAAGTGAGAACAATAATATTGATTGCCATGAGGCAAGAAATAACAATCCTTACCGAGTGCTGTGACGCGATCTCTCACTCTCTCACTGCGATGATGACAATGACATGCGATCTCTCACTGCGATTGCGATGACAATGCCTTCTCTCTGCTCCAACGGCGATGATGCTTTCTCTCTGCTCCCGAGCTGGTGACGACGGCGACGGCGACGCGATCTCTCACTGCGATCGCGATGACGATGCCTTCTCTCTGCTCCGACGGCGACGATGCTTTCTCTCTGCTCCCGAGCTGGCAACGACGGCGACGGCGACGGCGACCTGATCTCTCACTGCGATCGCGATGACGATGCCTTCTCTCTGCTCCAACGGCGACGATGCTTTCTCTCTGCTCCCGACGATGGTAACTCGCTGGCGACTCTCTGCTCCGATGACGATGCTTTCTGATGAACCCCCTCCACCATGTGCAAGAAGTGCGTAAGCGTGTGCGTGGTATGTAACTTCAAGTTGTCATTCAGCCCAAAGACAAAGTTTCTATATAAGGAGGAAAACATGGTAAAATAAGACCTAAGACGAAGTTGCAGTTCCGAGGCTGAAAGGCTGACAAAGTTACAGTCTGAGTTAAAGTTGCATTCCGATTTGAAGACAAAAAGTTAGGTCAAAGTTGAAGTTGTACATAAAAACCATCATAACTTTGTTAAATAATAACTTAGGGGTAACTTTTACATAAAGATGACTTTTCTCTTTAAAAGTTAGGTAACTTTTTTCTAAGTCTGATGACCAGATACTTTTCACGATGAGTGTCTCAAAGTTGAGGGTATATGAGCAGAGTTTGTGACTTCCAAATCGAAACGTAATTATGAATAAAGTGTGGTATATTACAGGCGATTATGGACGTGACATTTTGGAAAGTCATTTTTGAACTAACCAGGCTGTGAGGGTATATTACCAGTCATAATCAAAGTGCGGAAATAGAAAGTGGAAAACGTTTTGTGAGGGTATTTTAGCAATTTTTCCAATATTTCAAGCAATGCAGGCAGCTCCTAAAGGATGGATCATATTCCATTGAAACTGTGGTATTGACTGGCAATCATGCTGCCATGTTACGTCCAATGGCAGAAGTGCAGAATGATCGCTTACAAAAAGGACAAACCTTTTCAAGCAAAGATATTCTTCTGTTGTGTGTAAAAGAAGAAGCAAACTTGAGGGGAATTCCAATTCAAGTTTCTAAATCCGATTCCACCAAGTTTGTTGCATGGAGTCCCAAGGCAGTAGATTTCTTTGTCCACGCCAATCACTCATTCTCCAAGGGTTATGCTGTGAAACATGCAATTGGTATGGAGTATGATATTGACGAGGATTGGAATGGAGTTTTCCCTGGCGTGGGGATACATCCTATAACCAAGGCCAAGGAAGAAGCCAAGGCAGCTAGCAAGAAGAAGGTGGGTAAGAAAGGTGGTAAACGGCAGGGGAAACAAAAAAAGACTTCAAATGCTTCAGCTGCTTTTGCTGCTGCTGATGGTGTGTCATCAACAACAATAATACCCACATTGCGCAAGATTGTTACACACTATCACGCTAGTGACCTTGTCCCTCTACTTGTGCCCTGTTTCCAGAAGAATCCAAACTGCAACAACAGTGCAATGAAGGTGATTTTGGCAATCTACGGTAATGTGAATGCAGAAGTGTTCACTGACAACATCTTGCAGTCAGCACAAAATTTGGCACGGAAACAATTATGCGGCACAGAGAAAAATAATGTGCACATTGCCAACCACCTAAAGGCAGAAATGGAGAATTGAGGACATCACGTCAAAGTCTACATTGCAAATTACATTGACACTTTCAAGGCAATGTATGAAGTGGTGTGGGATTAGGAAAGGATGCGCTGCAATCTGGTGCTTCCATATCAACTTCAGATATGCAAGCCTTCTGCCACATATCAAGTATTGGGTCAATTTTTGCCACCACTTAGTGAGGAGGTGGTTCCACATCTACAGAAAGTCTTCCAGGCAGATGCTGCCCATGTGGCTTGGGAGAAGTATACCCTATTCTCCCTATATGGTACGGGCAATGACAAAGAAGGAGGAAGTTAAAGGATAAAGGTTTGGGTCCTGCACCTGTGGTATTCCTCAGACAAAGACTATTCCTTGTGAGCACATGGTTGCAGTAGAGCAAGCAAATGTTATTCCTAGTCTCACGAAGGTGTATATTATGCGAATATGGTGTTCCACTGCTGTCTGGCGACAGCAATACCCAAGAAACACTGCAATCTGTGCCAATTTAAATATGCATTAGCTGTTGGAAAACAATCTACCAGATCAGAAGTTGCATTACTGTCCAAAGATTGCTGCTGGGAACAAAGCTGGTGCAAAAAAGAAAGGAAAGCATATTATGGGTCCCCTGGAGAAAAGGAAAAAGAAGAAAAATTGGATTGGAAGCATTCGAGAAGTTATTGATTTGGAGGGGGAAGGAGGAGAATATGAAAATGGGAAGGAGGGTACTGTTTGCTGTCTGTGATTGCGCTAGTTTAGGATTTACTTAGGATTTAGGACTTTTGTTGAGGTAAAGTGTGATATAAGCAGGAAATAACAATTAGTGACGGTATCCTAAAAGAGGTTTTTGAAAAAGTGCAGTACATTACCAGTGGTATATCAGAAGTGTGGTAAATGACAGGAGCAAATTGAATAAGTGAGGTAGATGAACAGTTAGTTCAAAAGTGCAGTAAATGAGCAGAGCTAATCAACCAAAGTGCGGTTTATGAGCAAAGGTTATTCGTTACTCAAGACAAAAGTCATAAAATTGAGGGTATATAAGCAGAGGTCATGTGTTCCAAATCAAAGCGTAATTATGATTTAAGTGTGATATATTACAGGTGATTATAGAGATGACAATTTTGAGAGTCATTTTTGAACAAACCAGGCTGTGAGGGTATATTAACAGTCACTATTGAAGTG
>JALLBB010000276.1:0-18610 GCA_036939735.1 Discostella stelligera | reverse complement strand
AGCTACAGCATCAAGAACAAGGACAGCAGCAATAGCAACGACAGCGACAACAGCAACAGCAGCGGCAACAGCAACAGCAGCAGCAAATGCAGCGGCAATGGTGACAATGGCAGCACCAGCATCAGAAATTACGGCTGCTCCCACTGCCGCGTCAGCTACAGCATCAAGAACAAAGACAGCGGCGACAGCAATGACAGTGGCAACAGCGATGACATCAATGACAGCAATGGCAGCAAATGCAGCGGCGACAGCAGCAGCAAATGCAGCGGCAACAGCGGCAGCAAATGCACTGGCGACAGCAGCAGCAAATGTAGTGGTGACAGCAGCAGTGACTGCAGCAGTGATGGCGGCAGTGGCAGCAGCACCCATGGCGGCATCCCAACTATCAACAACAACACAAGGATAGGCTCCAGCAGCACCACCATCAAACCGGTTTACACAATGTATCTGGTCTCTCCAGCTAACAATGAGGATAGAAGATGATGGTAGTGACGACGATGATGACGAGAATAGAAGATGATGGTAGTGATGACAATGACAACAAGGATAGAAGATGATGGTAGTGACGATGACAATGACGAGGATTGATGATGATGGTAGTGACGACGACGATGATGAGGATAGATGATGATGGTAGTGACGACAACAACGACGCAAATAGATGATGATGGTGACGACGCAAATAGATAATGATGGTGACGATGATGACAATTTAATTATTGAAGAATTTCCATGACCCAAAAGAGACAGATTTATTTACATAGTATCATATCAATTTTTAGGTTATTTTCTACACCTACTACTACAAAAACTTAAACACTGTAGTCAATGATCAAAAGTGTTGTTGAATTGTTGAATTGAATTTGCTGCTCGAACCACTTCCTCTTCCAAAACATCAATATTCCATGTGTCTTTCACCGACAACTTCAGAATTGTGTTGATCTCACAAATTGCGTATTCAATCGGACCAAACTGGGGATGATACGGCGGGCGAGCAATAATATTGAATTGTCGCGGTCCTTCCCGTCCTACTACCGTCTGATGAACGTACCCAGCATTGTGTGAGTTCAAATTGTCCCACAGGAATATTCGATGATCATCCGTCCCATCGTGTCCATTCACCTCGATGTCGTGGCAGATGTGATTAATAAAATCCCTAAAAACGTTGATTGTTGTCCCGGTTCCTCTCAACGCTCTGACCCATCGACGAGGCCTTTCAATACTTCCAGGAGTATTGGCGGGTAAAGCAGGATCTCCAGGCTCAATCCCAACAAGAACAGTCAACTTTACACCACGCGTGTAATGGCCATCTTTTCTCACACGATAAACCTTTGGAGCCCATCCAAAAGTGCGATTGCATTTTTCAAGTGCGATTCCAAATTCATCGACGTCAATGAATTTTCTCCTTGGTACTCCAACTACTCCAAGGGGAGGAGGACAATTCCAAAAGGTCCACTTTCTATGCTGTACATCCTCGCGCGCTGCTTGATAGGCTTCGGTAGACGCCTTCTTTCTCGTAATCTCAAGCTCTTTGAGCCGCTTTGAGATTACCTTCCGAGAGTACAATTCTCCACCTTGGTTGTAGAGAAAAATGATGATCTCGTCGGCAGTAGCGTCAGGGTAGGCAGTGAGAAACGTGACGAGGTGTAGCATGTCAACGCCAACTACTTGGCTGCGGGGCCGATTTCCTGTTGGACGATAACGTACAAGTCTCTCTTTCCAGCGTAGAATGGAGCTTTCAGAGACGTCGATGGGTTCGTCGTTGTCGTATTTCTCTATTTGTTGCTGACGGAACCACTCGGCGTAGCCTGTCGAGCCGCCGCGAGATGGATGTGGCGGCACTTGTAACCGAGGCTGTTCTAGCTGACGAGAAAGGCCCATCTCGCGCCGAGACTGGGCAATCAGATCTGCAGGATCGTTAGGAGGCATGGATGAAAGAGCAGTCAGCTAGGATGCCGATGGGAGGCTGATCACTTCGTCGATGTTGCTCATGGCTCGGCGGAGGGTCGGTGTGGTGTGCGGTGTGGATTCTCATCTCTCCTCGCCCAAAGCTGGCGGGGTGCGTAGGAACAGTACAAAAAGCTACGAGCAAAAAGTTGGCATTTTATAGTACTATTCCTACGTTCAAAAAACGTGATCTCGCTAGCAGACTGATAGCAGACTGCTAGCAGACTGATAGCTGCCCGATAGCGCGCGAAAGAGTCAGTTGTAAGACGACTCGTAGTAATACGTACGATGGACATCTTCTGAAGAAAAAAGCTCGTCTGTCTGCCACTACGCCAACGGCAACCCACTACTTATCACTCTCCACCACCACCACCACCACCATGGCGTCCTTCTTTCACCAACTATCCGCGCGCTCTCAATCCGTAAATTCTCTCCTGTGCATCGGTCTCGATCCTCACTTCAAGGAACTCAACCTCCCCCCCTCCGCCAACGAAGAAGAACGAGCCGAGGCGGCATTTCAATTCTGCAAGCGCATCATCGATGCCACGCATCCACACGCGGTGTGTTACAAACCCAATGCCGCCTTCTTCGAGGCCATTGGAGCGAAATTGGGCTGCAGTACATTACGTCGTGTTGTAGATGCCATTCCTGACGGAATTCCAGTGTTGATGGATGTTAAGCGGGGGGATATTGGAACGACGGCAGCGGCATATGCCGATGCCTGTTACGACACAGTTCATGGATTGAATGCCGATGGCGTGACGCTGAGCCCGTTGATGGGTTGGGATAGCGTTGAGCCATTTATTACAGGTGCGTCAATGAATCAATGATGTTATGGAGGGACTGTCCTCGTTTCTCGTTGTCAATGATTATAGAACAAATATATTTGCTACTCTTGATTTGAGCCCTGGCAGGCTCAATGACGATTGTATTTATCACCAAGATCTATGAGACAAATAATTGTCCGTTCTATGTCTGTTCATCAACATGATATCTTTTGTTCTGACCCTCTCTCTCTTTGCAATCGCTCGTGCTCCGACCTCAATACCACCGACGACAGGAAAATATTCCAACAAAGGTGCCTTCCTCCTCTGCAAAACATCCAATCCAGGATCAAATGATATTCTAGCACTCTCTCTCCAGCACAAAGATACTCTATTTGAAAAAATTGCCCATTTGGCCAATGAATGGTCGAAAAAGGCTGCTTCATATGAACCATCCTCCTCGTCCGACAATTGCACGCCCTCGTCACCGCCCAGATTGGGTCTCGTCGTGGGTGCCACCGATCCAGAAGCATTAGCTGCGGCGCGACGTGCGGCTGGTCAAGAGATATGGATCCTTGCGCCCGGAGTGGGAGCACAGGGTGGAGATCTCGAATCAGCATGTAACGCTGGCCTCAACAATAATGGTACTGGAATGCTGATACCCGTCTCGCGCGGTGTAAGTGGAGCCTCTGACCCAGGTGCCGAGGCACAAAGGTTAAAGGATGGGATAAATGCAACCCGTACTGCGGTGCTTCAATCTCGGGGTATGAAGCGTAAACAACCAGACAACGATGATGGCATGGCTTTGTATCAGAAGGAATTTTTGGAATTTAGTCTGCGAGAGGGTGTGTTAAAGTTTGGATCATTTGTGCTCAAAAGTGGAAGAACATCACCATATTTCTTTAATGCTGGATTGTTCTCGAGTGGTAGTGCGTTGCACAAGCTGGGGAAGTGTTATGCCGCGGCAATTATGGCCTCGGAGTTGTAAGTTTTATCATGCTTGTTTTGCGACACGATGTGCAATCTTTCTTCGGCCCTAAGTTCTTTGACTATACACTCACCAATGGCAAAAGGGTGGGTAAGGACGGTGAGGTTACCTTCGACGTCATCTTTGGTCCAGCCTACAAAGGCATCTCTCTCGGGGCACTAGTCTGTGCCGCGCTGTACAATAACTTTGGAGTCGAAACTGGCTTTGCGTACAACCGAAAGGAAGTCAAAGACCACGGCGAGGGTGGAATACTAGTGGGTTCATCCATGGTAGGGAAACGCATCTTAATCGTCGACGACGTCATAACAGCAGGAACTGCAATTCGTGAATCGTATGATCTCTTGAAAACGATCGAGGCAGTACCAGTGGGTGTGGCAATAGCGCTGGATAGGGCCGAGAAGAAATCGTTGGATGACCCACTATCGGCAGTGCAGGCTGTTGCACGTGATTTGAAAATCCCCGTTGTTTCGATTGTTGCGCTTCCCCAGCTTCAGGAGTATTTGAGGTGCAGTTCAAGTTATGATGAGGAAGTTCTACATAAAGTCACTGAGTACAGATCCATGTATGGAGTGTAAATGTTCATTTTCTTCTCAACGAAAAGTCTTTCCATGCATATTAATACCTAAAATTTGTGTTCAACAAAATAAAGGTTATGTTTTGTCGAGAGAGAGGTTCTATTGTTTACCTATTATTTTGTCCGTCACTGTCCACGCCATTCCACATTCCACAGCGGCGTGTACGAGATGATATCTCTACAGGAAGAAGTCAAGTGAGGCGCACCCACTGCCACGTGGCAGCTAGGCATGGCGACTCCATACTACGTACCGAGTACTAGAACACTGGGTCGGCTGCCGAAGCGCCGGATGGAGGGGATGGAGTCTACGATGGACACCGCGACGTCGTCACCTTAACCAGCTCCTAATCACTGGATGATACAGAGTGTTCACCAAAGTCGGAACCATTATCATCACCCGCATAGTATCTGGTAAAATCAGGGAATAATCGTCGCAGCAATGTCCGCAACTGCAGCCGCAGCGTCGCAGCAACTGCATGGAAATGCTTTTATCGATGAAAGTAAATGCTCAAAAGCCATGGACAAACTAGTTGATAGTAAGTGATATATCATCTGTGCAACATGAGATCATGCGTGACATAATATACGAGCCTCGCTTACGCACTGCATTAAATTTTTACTTTATGAAGTGAAAATAAACTTTCTCGCCATAGACTTTGATCAAACAATGATTGACATACACACTGGTGGTCGCTGGCAGGGCACAGTTCCCGAGCTGACGGAGCACATGCGCCCCCTCTTCCTCCACCTTGTGCCCCAAGCTACACAACGCAACATCCGCATAGCCGTTGTCACCTTCTCACCACAAACGAAGTTCATACGGGAGGTATTAGATAAAGCCTTCCCGACCATATCAGAATTAATACCCATACGAGGTAGTGATCATACTTGGACTTACGTGAGCAGTGGAAAAGATGTGGGAAAGCATTCGCGTATGGCGAGCGCTGCAGAGGAGTTGATGGCCAAACCCGCGTTGGGTGTAACAGATGTTAGGAAAAATACAACACTTTTGATTGATGATGACCCGAAAAACATCTCGCTTTGCTTGAAGGATGGCACAAGGGCGGTGTGGTTCAATCCTCGGCACCCAAATCGATTGCTGGATGATATTCTTCAATTGAAATGATAGACCGAACAAAAGAGATGGAAACTGTTTTTGTTTTTGTGAATTATCTGTTGAATAGTACCAGAAGTACCTAAGAATCATTACTTTTACCAATTTGGAGGGTACGTCGTCCAAGCAATCATGAAGCAACGCACTCGGCAGGGTTCTAGTGCTCATTCTTGTCTATCTGGCTTTTGGTACTGCCGTCTACGGCCCTACTATTCGCCAATTAATTCCTCCGAGCGAAGTCTCAGCCTTTCAGAACGTGATATTAAGCGATTCGACCTTGCTACAAGTCTAAAAAAATCACCCTCGATTCTTCGTTCATTTTTCAACAACGATTCTATGGTTGATAAAGTTTGTTCCTCAAAACCCATCACATTCATTGAAGATCGATCGTACCCAGGGTTAATGCGAACTTTTCCGTTGTCTATTTGTTCAAAAATTGGTCCGTCTACTGTATTTGATCTTCGTTTCAATTCTTGACGTACCACATCTCGCTTCCGCTTAAGCATCGAGGTCGCTTTGGATAAGCTTGTTTCAGCCTGTTTCAACGTGATATCGAAATCGCGAAGTGATTTTTGAGCCTCAAACAGGGCTCTCTGCGATTCGACGCCACGCTTTTGAGCAACTTCGAGTAATTTCCTTGCTCGTTCTTCCTCCTAGAGCGCAATATCATGGACGAGTGCAAGAGCGTGGGAGCTCCATGACAAAAATGAAAAGCGGTCTTTACATTGCAATAGAAACTTACCTCCACAGCCAACTTGGCGTTCTTTTCGGCCTCTTGCAAAGCTCTCTGCCTCACGATGAACTGCTGTTCAATTTCCATCTTTTCGTGTACCTTAGCACTGAACTCTGTCTCTGCCTCTGAGAAGGCTTCTAAATCCTGTTTGATAGGATGCTTAAAGGTCATTCTCTGCAGGAGTGTCACCTGATCAGATGGATCTCCTTCGCCGACACCATTCAGGTATTGAATCGCTTCAGAGGAGGTGAATTCAGCACGTGACGAATGAAAAGTAAGGCGCAATCGCTCCAATCTTATTTCAGTCAATTGTTTGAGAACCTCCATGGATTCCTTCTGTGCCTCATCTGCCCGCCGTTGAAGGTCCACACTTTTCTCCCTAAGTTCCAACCCATCGATTTGCCGTGTTGCATTTTTGCTAGCGTCGATCACTCGTTGAAACGCCCTACCAAAAGAACTATCAGCCTGCTGCTGCCGCTCTGATGTTGCCACCTCCTCTGCCACCGCCGACAATCCCGCAATGGTTGTTGCCGTCGTTCTTCGTAGCAGTGGTATCGCAAAATCATCGTAGAATTTTCGAGCCGCGGGCCCATAGTCTCTTGTTACCTCGCTTGCTTTTTTGACAAGATCATCTTTGAAATCTTGAGCGGCCAACTCTCGATCATGAGCACGACGAGTTTTCGAATCGGAAAGTATGGACCACGCCTGTGAAATTTCGTGGAACCTATCATCCTCAGAATAAGTGGTATTATTGGCTAGGGATTTGGATGGAGATGCATCTGGGTGTGTCTCTTTCGCTAGGGCGATGTACAATCGTTTAATTTCTTCTCGAGTCATGGTCGGATCCGCCCCGAGGACTTGATACATATTAGTTCGATTGTTGGTGCCTGCTTGCGCCCCGTTCCGACGAGATCGTCTTCCACCTGCACCACTTCTTTTATTGTCGTCATTGTCGTCGCTGTTACACGAATCATAGTTTGAAATGGGCGATGAAGAATGCAACCGCGCGCCAACGCCGCCATCAAAAGCCAAACCTCTTCTTGCCTGAAGACAGTTCCATTGCAAGGAAAAGGACGATGTCTTGCATGTTACTGTTAGAAGAGCTGTAACAACAACAGCAGCAGCAGTACTAGAAACACGATGGTTAGATGCACCATAGGTTGTTCCCGTCATTGTTCCTTTAACATCAGAGGTCGATAAATAACTATTGTGGACTCTATGTTATGGCGTGGTGGCTTTTGGCTGGTGGCGGTGGGAGGTAAATAATTGACCAGAGGACCGACAGCGGGGGTTTGCAATAATAATTGCAGTTGCGTGGGTGCATTCATGGTGAGCAGCGAGCGAGAGAGCGAGAGCAGGAACGGGCTGTATTTATGACGTCATATCGACGTACAATTTAATTCTGCCTCGTCATCAGCAAGAAGTCTGGCAGGCAAAACGCGGAATCAAATTAGCGATAAAAGCTAAGTACACAGTTGTCGTGGATATGATGATCGCCAATTAATCTTCACCAACCACCACGCACCGCCGACCAGCCAGGCGGTATCTAATCTATCGTACACCTATTATTTGCGGCGAGCCAGCAAGGCAGCTACAAAAAATAATACTTTGCGATGTATCGTACCTACACTACACCTCATCCCATTCCTTTTGGAAACCTTCCTATCAGTGCTTGCAAAGGGACCAACTCCTACTACCTCTAGTCTGACCAATGAGGTTTTCTATTGAAGTTCTCTGCTTGGCGATAGCTAGTGCCTTCGATTGTACCTTCGCCTTCATTCCCTCTCGTCGTTTCCCCACCTTGCGTATGGATGGAGGACGGGGACAGGAGCGCAACCCCTCGGATTTGATCCCGGAATTGAAGTTGACATCAGCCTTTACGCAGACGAATACGCTTCGATGGGAGATGCGAAGCACACTCACGAGCAATGAGGAGGCGGCGAGTCAGACGGAAGACTCATCTCTTCCTCAGGATATTCCTGAATTTCCCGTGATGGCGAGCACTGGCATCTACGAGATTATGAGTCCCGAGCAACACAGGTGAGCGTATGCTAATTACTCACGGCACCTCTCTCTCGAATTATAATTTTGCATCTTATATCATCTAAAATTGAACAGCGCGTGGATTAAGGCAAACCCCGACAAACTTATGGTCCTGAAATTCTATGCCCCTTGGTGTCGCGCCGTGAGTCTGTCATTTGGTATCATATATGCGTGTGCTCTTCAATCGTGTACTGAATCATTACCTACATTTACATTCATTGGCGTGAGCAGTGTAAATCGGTCGAGCCAAAATTCATTCAAATATCCAAGGATCCATCCCTTGCCAACATCCCAATCATTTTCGGTCAGCTGTCGGTGCAGCACAATAAGCAATACGTCAAAAGTCTCGGCATCATGGCATTACCATCCATTCAAATATATGCTGGGAGTGAGGGATTAGTCGAGAACTTCCCATGCGGACCATCAAAGATTCCCATGTTAAAGCGCAAAATTACGGAAACTGTCAACGCAATGGTCGATCCAGAAACCCTGTTGCTCAATGTGGATTGTAATAAGTCGGAAAATTCGGAGGCGGCGCCCTGCAGAACGCGCAGCTTGGCCGTGCTGGACGAGACCGAGAGCAGTGAGATTGATGAGGTTATTAGCGATCAACGGAAGGAGGAGAATCTCCTCTATCTGAGGACGGGAGTGCCGTATTTTAAGGACTTTGACGATGTTGAATTTTACGAGCTTATGGATAAGGTGAGTTTGCGGAGTTGGGGGAACGATTGTTGCTTCGACCCGAATAGTTATCGGATACTAATGCACAATGCGACACCCCGATCACCTACGTCACTTCCAGGCCAAGCTTGTAACGTTCGAGCAAGGAGATGTTATCATGAGGCAGGGAATGGAAGGGAGTATGTTCTACGTCATTGAGAGCGGCGAGGTTGAAATTATGGTCAAGACAGCCTTTGAGGATCCGCTCACTACTCCGCCAGGTTACTTGGGCGCCGTCATTAATGTTTTGGGACCGCACAATTATTTTGGGGAACGGGCCCTCATCACGCACGAACCCCGGGCAGCATCTATACGGGCATTAAAGAAAACAAGATGCTTTGCCTTTGACGTGAAGGATATTCCAGCGTCATCGGTCCTGAGCGGTAAGAAACAGGCCACAATCGAGCGTATGGCGGAAGTTAACAGCAAATACGGCACAGATGTCTACGATCTTGATATGATCTCAGACCAATTCATGGCGGCAAATACCTTAAATCAACAGCGCGGCAGTGTCAATACACCAGATAAGATTCGAGGCGTTGACGTCGATGAAGACTACGTGCCTCCGGAAGTCGCCAGTGGACTAAGATCAGAGTCCAATGATCGTGTCATTTCGTTACTCATCCGGTTCAAGCAAATTCGACGAGCAGCGAAATGCTTTGAATACATCATGAAAGCTAGGCCCAACTTCGGCGACGCGGGCGAGTCGAGGCGTCGCGCTATGCTCGTCTCTAAGCTCACACGAGCACAGCGGGAGGAATTTTCCGATCTTTTCAAAATCATCGATGGCTCGGGGGATGGCATTATTTCTATACTAGAGCTGCGCCGTGCAATGGAAAGTGTCGGAGAGGGACGAAGCGATGAGGAGCTTCGTGAAATGATCAATAATGCAAATCCCAACATTGATGGAAACGAAGCAATCAACTTCACGGAATTTATGGGTGTTATGGCAGAGGCTGAGTTTTATTACTTGTTCTTAGATACGTTCGAAATGCTAGATGTAAACAATACTGGCTTTGTCTCTGCTGGGGATTTAGATCGCGTACTGGGCGGGGTGCGGGACCTCATTAGCGACGATAGAATGAGTATCATTGATACTGAAGATATGGATATGCAGGTTAGTCTGTTCTCCCGCTACGTCACTGCATTGAACCGTTCCTCATGTTTCTTTTCCTCCGACTTCTTTTCTTTTACGACGTTGCAGATTGACTACGTAACCTACGCCGATATGTTGCTCGGCAAACCATTATAGTTTACTAAGCACTATTGTAAAAGATTCTCTACTGAATAATTGTTCGGTGCTGCATTTGCATTATGAGATTGGTGAAGGCGCCTCATTTTGCCGGGGTGTCCTTTCCACCACACATCCGGCTACCATTTGCGTGACTGAAGAAAGGCACCATCTGCTTCCTCTTGAACTCGTTCTTAAATGTGGATGGAGCCACAACCAACATTTGACACGCTCGCCGCTTGCCCCACTTTCTATGCACGTCTGGAAATAGATCTGGTTGGTATCTAACCTCTTGCCATAGCTCAATTGAATCATCCTTCTTTCCCCCGAGAATATCATCATGAGCCATGCGTAGGAAATAAACCCCCAAAGGTCCACTCACACTAACTTTTCCCTCATAGTAAAGGACGAATATCTCCAAATACCGCTTCAAAATTGGATGCCCAAGTGTCGATCCAATGAACGCCTGAAAAAATCCTCCGTGATGGTTAGAGTCTTTGTGCACTAATGTCGTTACAAACTCTGTTCGTGGGGCAATGACATCCCACAATGACATGCGCGCCTCGATATCAATATCAAAATACATTCCACCCGTTTCATAAAGCGCAGCTCCCCGACAAATGTCTGCTTTGTACATGCCATGTTCCTCGTTGGTGAAGTAGGTGGTGAGATTCGTATCCGAGCCGAGAGCCACACGTATCGATTCCAAGCAGTCTTTGTCATTTAGAAAACGGACAGTAGCTCCCGGATGAAGAGAGATTATGCTATGCACATTTTCGGAAAGAGCAATATCTTCATCGTCAGTAAGATCTGATTTTGGGATGGAGAGCAAATCGGTGTGATACGTGAAGATTAAAACCGGAGGGATGGCATGCTTGTGGCTCAATGCGCCTTGAATGCTTGAATCTTTTTCCACTGATGTCTCCTTTTGGTCTGATTGCGTTTGTGGTTCAGATGATTCGCTCCCTAAATCATGATCATACTGTCTGTATTGCATCCCACGTAATGATGAATTAACAAGGTCTTCCTTGTCATTGAATTGATTAACTTGCGAGATGGCTTCGGAGTCATATCGTCCCTTTTGTTGTGTAGAATAGTCTGTGATTCGACCATGTTGTTGTTGCTGCTGCTGCAAAACTACTCGGCGCTTCATTTGAAAGAACAATGGGAGTACCACCACAAAAATGGAAACCAATGCCTTAAGTTTCGATGACAATGCAATCCCCCGCCGCTGCCGTTGCATCAGTGCTTCGCGCTGTCGTTGGATCCTCAGTAGAAACGAACCATTCTCACTACTTCCTGCATTGCCGCTGTTGTTATTGATATTGCTTGCTTGGATGCTGCCACCTGATCGATTGGTGAAAGATATTTTCTTTGCTATTGGACCATCTGATAAAATGTAGGACGCAGCTGCTTCGGCGGCCATGATGGCATTGCTCGGGTAGGCGTGGAACCGACGGCGGTATTTGCCACCTCGTCCATCAGAGAGAAATGGATCGGGGGGTGGCATATCAAAGATCAAATATCAAACAATTTGATTACTATGAGCGAGAGAGGGTGACAGCAGTGGCGTGTGGCGCGGCAGGTGGCTGCATGGTTATGTTGTTGTTCTGTCATGAGGTGTATCCGCAAAAAATTGGAAGTGTTCGTTATTGTTGTTCTTGTTGTTTTCTGTTTTGGTGTGCTCTTTTTTGTTTTTGGCAGTCTTTGGCTCTTTGGGCGTCGGGGGCGGGGTGATCTTGTCCCCCCCAAATATTGCGTCTGTCGTTCTCACATTCTGTTCGCTCGCCCACGCACCCTCCATTTTTTTTTGTCCCGCGCCTTCCTCTTCCTCCTCCATCCGCAGGACCTTCCGTAGTATTCACCTTAGAGTACTAATCGCAACCATGGCACCCAACTCCGCCGACGACCCGCTGGCCGACGAGGCTGCATCCCTCGACGGCTACTTTTCCGACGCCCCCCTCGAACCGCAACCCAAATATCCCCCCATCGACAACTCATTCGATCGATGCGTCGTGATTACCGGCCTCCCCAAGGTGCCCGAGGCCAAATGCGACAAGCTTTCCAAGGTGCTGCTGAAGCTTGTCAATCGCATTGGCAACCTTGCCAGCTACGAGGGCTCCGAAGACTACGCGGGATTCTACATGCCCACGACAGATGACGGGAGTACGGTGGGGTGTGCCTTCGTTGAATTCCAATCGGCCGGAGATGCTAAAAAGGCAATTGAGGTACTGCAGGATTACAAATTCGATAAGAACCATTCCATTCGCGTTACAATGTACGAGCGCGCGTCTCATTTGGCCGAGGTCGAGGAGGACGAGTTCCGACAGCCAGAACCAGAGCCCTACAAGGAGCGTCCAAACACCATGAGCTGGCTCGAGGATCCATCCCAGCGGGATCAATTCGTTATTCGCCACGGTAAGGAGACGGCAATCTATTGGAACTATGGAAAGGGAGATCCTGTTTTGGATTACGATGGTGCTCGAGAAAAGAAGGCGGGAATCAATTGGTGCGATAACTACGTCCAATGGAGTCCCAAGGGCTCCTACTTTGCGACAATAGTGCCGGCCAAGGGTGTGGTTTTGTGGGGGGGCAAGAACTTTGAGAAGCTTGAACGGTTCGCCGCCCCGGGCGTGGAGTTTGTCATGTTCTCTCCACAGGAAAACTACCTGTTAACGAATAATATGAGCAAGCGAGATCCTCAGGCCATCAAGATATTCTCAGTTCAGAGTGGCACCTTTTTGAGGGCGTTTCCGCTCTATCCCAAGGATTTTTTGGACCCTGAAACGGCAGAGAAGGACTTTCCTCCTCCGCCGCCATTCCAGTGGAGCCATGATGACAAGTACCTCGCTAGAATGGGAAAGGATTTAATCTCAGTATTCGAAACTCCATCCATGAAACTTCTCGACAAACGGTCTCTTGCTACTGATGGAATCCACGAATTCCAATTCAGTCCGAAGTCAAACATTATCGCGTATTGGGCACCCGAGCATAATAATCAGCCTGCGCATGTCGACCTGGTCGAAATCCCCAGTCGTAAACAGCTGCGACAGAAAAATTTGTTCAATGTCAATAAGTGCAGTATGGTATGGCAGGAGGAGGGTCATTATCTTGGCGTGAAAGTTACGAGGCACACCAAGAGTAAGAAGACACTGTACAACAACTTGGAGCTGTTTAGGGTGAACGAACCAGGTGTTCCAGTAGAAATGCTGGATGTCAAAGACGCAGTCATGTCATTTGCATGGGAGCCTCAGGGTTCTAGGTTTGCCATCATCCACGCAGAAAATCCGACGAGTACCAAGGTTAATGTCACATTCTACGATATGTTCAAGACCATCGAGTTGGAAAAGAAGAAGGGCAAGAAGGGCGGTGGCAAGGAAAAGCAAGTTGTCGCCGAGGTGCACCTAGTGGAAACATTGGAAGGAAAGCAGTGCAATTGCATCTTTTGGAGCCCGGCCGGTCGCACTGTCATTCTTGCCGCTCTTGGCGATTCCGCATCGGGAACCCTCGAGTTTTACGATGTCGATTCCAAGACTTTAGTCATCAAAGAACATTACCGTGCCAATCAGGTTCTATGGGATCCCAGTGGGCGGACCGTTGCCACCGTTGTCTCCCAGCCCATCGGCGGTGGACACTACAAGTTCGCCATGGACAATGGATACATCTTATGGACCTTCCAGGGCAAACAACTCTCCCAGGCTAGTTTTGAGGCTTTCCACCAGTTCCAATGGCGCCCACGAGAAAAGCTTGCTACTAAGGAGGAAATTGCTGAAATCGCTAAGAATATTAAAAAGTATGAGAAGCAGTTTAATGCATTCGATGAGGCCAAGAAGCGAAAGTTACGACTGCAAGAGACCAAGGGGAAACGTAAGAATCGTGCTGAATTCAGGGCTACATTGGCCCGTCTTAAGGAGTGGAGGGCAAGGCAGAAACAGGAGCGCATGGCCTTACTTGGTGGGTACGATAGTGACGATGAGAGAAATTTCACTACGAAAGAGGTTACTATTGAGACAGTTCTCAACACGAAGGAGGAACTTGTGTACTAACCTTTGTCATGTTCACAATAACTATTGATCACCGCACCGTCATTGAAAACATAACATGATGATTGAGAATGGCAACACTTAGAATTTTGTGCTCTATGTACATATAACTAATCCAGATCGTAACTACTCGTCAGCGGCGAGGAAGCAAAATGAGAGTTCGGTGACACCAGCGATCGGATCACCCCTCCCAGAGTTTAAAGTAACAATGACATCCTGGATTCGAGTTTGATTGTTACTTTGATGGAGTCCAAGTTACTTTGTTCCAGGTCTTTTCGTCGACGGCGCTCACAGCCGTCCCAACCTGTTTATGCGTCGTAGCCCTCCCAAAGTATTTTTCGATTGTATACTCGTATCCCCAGGCAAACTTGGAATGTTGAATCAATTGATCCTCCGTTAGCAAAACGATTCGTCCCTCTTGGATATTCGCCCCCCGAGGATTAATGGCACTGGGTGGCAATTGTTCCGGCTCCAGCGTGATTTCGTACAATCCACACATGAAAGCGTACGGATTCGGTGTGTTCATTAACTCCGAACTTTGGAAATGCAGTGTGGCACCAAGATAACGAATGGCACCAGGCAGTAATGGCGGATCCGACTCCTCTGTATCAGAGTACAATGGCTTGTCGGAAAATTGTAGATTGGAATCATCAATTACCTTTGTTGCATCCAGGGCATCTACCCAATCTGGGAAGCGAAGCTCTTCGTTCAGTTCTCGTTTCAAAGTGTCCAAAGGCGTTTTGTCCCGCGAATTGGCATTCCCACCCAGCAAGGAAACAGCTCCCCGGAATGCTTCGATGGGATAGTCGTGGCTCTTCACTTGTACCAAATATTGGGTCTGGTTGCCGCGAGCTCCATCAGTCATGCCAATCACGCGTAGGATGGCCACGGCAGCGCGTCCATCTCCCTTGCGACGAAGAGCGGCTTTTAATTCGCCAGAAGTTGTACCATCGCCCGCGCCGAGTCCGTACCGTTTGGATTGTGCGTAGGATGATGAAGGGGCTAGAGGATGATTGTTGCGCGCCAAGAAGAAATGAGTGACGAGAAATGTTAGGACAATGGAGATCAGGAATGTCAGCTTTGGGCTGTTGGTTTGCATAGCTGTTCGTAAGCGGCCAGTGACGATGTTGAGCCTAGATCTGTCATCTTCCTCGGACGTCATTGTTGTACTACCATACACCTCTAATAGTAGACGGTAGGTACTTCTTACTTCTTGTGTGTTTGTGTGAGCATGCAAGGAGACGACAGGATACTTCTTCTCTATCACACTCTAATCATTTTTTATTTGGGTCCGACCCATATCTTGATGACCATGACCGGGGAAGAAAGGGAACTAGTCGAGGAAGAGGAGCCGGGGCCAGCGGCGAACGTAACTCCACCCATCGATGCAGCTCCAGCTGAGCCTAGTGACCTCCACCCCGTCGCCAATCATGATGCTAGTGCTAGCGATGTTGGCGGTGGTGGCATTCCACGACCACACTGGCGCGTGCACTTTCCACCACGGACGGCGCACATCAACATCGATTCTTCACGTGCGGGGCGGATTGCAATCAATGCATTACGATCGTTTGGTAGCCCTAGTACTGTGGGAGGGCAGGTTCGTGGTAATTCCAGTAATGCACATGGCATTCACCCACACTTCGTTTCCCATGGGCAGCCGCTGTTGACGGCAAGGCAAATGCTGTCACCGTTGGAGCCAAAGCCAATGCCGAATCAAGCAAGCGTCGAGAATGACGTCAGTTCCAGAACAGAAAATATTGAGGAGGAAAATGACAATACGAGGAGCAAGGGGGATATGAAAAAGTTTGAGTGCGCAATATGTTTCGGTACGTTTTAGTTTTAGTGTTGCACTAAGATTTTCTTTCAGCATTATCTCATCAGTAACAACCCGTACCTATGCCACCTACTTCGGTTTTCTGATCTTCATGTTAATTGCAGAGTACATGCAGTATCCTGTCGGCTGCGGCTACTGTCAAACCCGATTCTGCATGGGGTGTCTGCACCGTGTTGTGCGTCAGTCTGCGGAGAATAGATCGCAAGCCACTGATCCGCCAAACTCTGCCAAATGCCCAAACTGTAGATCAATATTCACGCTACAATCTGTTGTGCCGGATGACGAACTTCGAAAAGAAATAAGAGATTATACGGACACTGTCACGTGTCCCTTCAGAGGATGCGGAACCGAGCTGCGAATCGGACAACTCAAAGCACACGAGGCATCGTGTCCATACATGAGAATGCGGTGTCGCTTTGCGGATTGGGGATGCGACTGGGTAGGTCAAAGAAGGTTCATCGAAGATCACGATGCCAACCAATGTGAATTTCGCAGAGGTCTTGAAAAAATGGTAGAGATACATCGGCAGTGTGATGCTCGCACGAGGCTTGCTTTACATCAACATCATTTGCGAATTGCATCGACAAGTCTAACGCTGTCGCATCGTTCTCATCAAATAATGTTGATTAAGAACAAAAATGCGGGAAATGTATTTGATGTGTTACAGCTTGCGTTTGAAGCTAGCCTGTTCCCTGGGAGATTTTGCGCAATGAGGGAGGTGTGGATTAGCTTGATCGGTCAACACGATGCCCAGTGCTTAGGTTGTAACATAATGTTGTTGGCACCATCCGTGGTATTGATACTCAAGGTAAGTATGATGAGACGGTAGAACAAGACCTGCGTTCGTGAAAACTAACCAGATTTCGTGATTATTTTCTGCTTCGAAGGAGGGACTCAATGGCGGAGAACTCTTATCCAGTGTGCAATTCGAAACTATAAATGGTGATGCTATATGGGTTATCGTCGATACCTTCCTTCTGTCATTCGTATCAGTGTCGCTCGGTATCATGTGCATATCTTGCTTTTTTATTGATAACAAAAGTCCCAAGGAGTGGGCAACTTACAATATTCGGAACATCATTCTTGGCCCTATACTGAGAGATATTGCGTCTGTTTGCATGACCATGACACATTACTGTGCAATCACGTTCAACGGTCTGCCCGCTGGTTCTATTCGTTGGCATTTTACTACAATCGTGACTGTTCTTTACACCTCCTTCGTTTCTCGCATCATGGCGAAGAGTAACAATTTATCATCGACCGCAAGTGCCATGAGAGCTTCACGTGCATGGCCGATTGTTATTTTCGGTCTGAGGTATGGATTCCTCATTGCAACATGTGGTATTTCATCAAGTATCAACTCTGTCATTACCATGAGGCTACTCAAGCAGACGACTAAACTGTCTCCGAAAGCCATGTTGGAAGACTCAGATTGTTTCATACATGAAGTCAGTACTGTCCTACTCGTTATTGTATCAGGATTCGCGACAGCATTCAAGCATGCTACGGATCTAGATGGAATTTCATGGCAGAAAATTGTCCTTGATTGGATGTTCGCCACAACTGCATTAGTCTATGCCAATGCAATGGTTTTCTTACTGGCTGAAGCTGGTCGAGTTCTTGGCGAAGTGAACTTCGACAATGGTAGTAAGAGTTTTATGCAGGCCCGGCAATCTAGTGGCGAGACTCTGCCGAACATCAAGCCTACTTCTATTGGTTGTTCCATCTGTGGAGTGTGCTCGTTTCTCCTACTTTTTGTAGCTGCCTCATAAAAATGCAATTTGTTGCTTAGTTGAAATATTAAAGCCTAAAAAAATGAGACAATATCCCTGCCCCACCAGGGACAGAACTATACCAGCACTGTCATGAAAACCAGCACCAGCCATATAAGCATTGCTTGTAGAGAGCTTGAGACACACAATCTACGGCTATTCAGGAATCATTGGATGGAGATTTGAAGTGCATGGATCTGTTACATCTAATCTTGAAAATTCGTGGTTTTGACTCTACATTCATGCATCCACCAACACTGTGGCTGTGGCTTGCACTGCATATTTAAAAAAAGGGATAATTATTGTTCAAATACCATCACTTTCGCAAATCAAGTTTCGATGTACTGTACACTTGGTATGTACTGACAACTGACTCTCTGGGAACCCAAAAATGCCACGGACAACTACAGACTCCTCGCCGACATCATTGGCGCGGACGAATACAACGATCTCACAAATATCAGCACCTACGTCATACCCATTGAACCCCCAGCCTATGATCCCACCATAACCAATGCGATGCTAACTCACGAGCAAAAACGCAAAGAGGAAGAATGGGATGAGGTACGGCAATCCTGGTTCATTCGAAAAGGGTTCCTACGGGGTGTAGCCGACAACCTGCGGGACGCCCTCGACGAACAATACTACTCGCAATTACGCCATCGCCTCACAGCATATCGCAACGTCACCCCCCATCAGATCCTTGAGCATCTGAACGATCGTTGGTGCCCCCTGGACGTGCAAGCCAAAAAGGAACTCCGTCTCAACTACTACACCAAGTGGGATGCAGATGAACACCTCACCGCGTTTGGCAAGCGTCTCAATGACGACCAACTAGCATTGGTAC